>JAWRVZ010000283.1:500000-505000 GCA_037043235.1 Rhodeus uyekii
ATTATTGTTTTGTCTTTTTCAATTTTTATTCTTTACTTTTCTTCCCTTTTTTCGCCGGACTACCCTCACTTTCACTCGGCGCAGACCTTTTATCGAAATACCAATCGAGGGAGATTTGTTTCGGTCTCCCTTAAATAAGTAAGGCACGTGTCGTCAAAAAGCGCCGAAGCACGAGCAGTAGACGATTTATCAGGGTGTTTCTTTTCAATGAAATCAGAAACCTTCTGCCACACAGCCATCACTTCCTTACTTTCGCTTGTAGAAATGTTTTCCTCCGGTTCCTCCTCCTCGCCACTGCTGATCTCTCGCAACACCTGCGTATGTTCATCGTCTGCAGCTCCATCAGCTCATATTTATCCACAATTTCATGCTTAATTTCCATGTTCATCATGTGTTTCTTCTTCTCACTGCCATCCTTACCACTCACTTTCTTAGAGCTCATCGCTATTATGAAGAATAATGCTCAAAATAGAGAGTAAATCAGCTGCTCGCGGGCGATGAGTACAGAAGTCAGTGAACACTGAAGTGAACGAGCGTCAGCATCGCCGTTAGTACGCTGATCTTATCTGGAATATTTACTCGTATCTAGAAGCAAAAATCTGCCGAAGGATTGCTCGTATCTTGGAATACTCGTATGTAGAGACGCTCGTATCTCGAGGTGTTACTGTATATATATGATAAATACAGTCACAGACAAAGACAAACCTAAAGATATAACAACCTTCAATAAGAATATACAGATATATGTACTGAATATATATATATATATATATATTACACACACTCTCTATCACACACACACACACTCTCTCTCTCTCTCTATCAAACACACTCTCTCTCTCTCTCTATCACACACACACACACACACACTATCACACACACACACTCTCTCTCTCTCTCTCTATCAAACACACACACACACACTCTCTCTCTCACTATCACACACACACTCTGTCTCTCTATCACACACACACTCTCTCTCTCTCTCTATCACACACACTCTCTCTCTCTTTCACTATCACACACACACACACACACACTCTCTGTCTCTCTATCACACACACACTCTGTCTCTCTATCACACACACACACACACTCTCTCTCTCTATCACACACACACTCTCTCTCTCTCTCTATCACACACACTCTCTCTCTCTTTCACTATCACACACACACACACACACACTCTCTGTCTCTCTATCACACACACACTCTCTCTCTCTCTCTATCACACACACTCTCTCTCTCTCTCACTATCACACACACACTCTGTCTCTCTATCACACACACACTCTCTCTCTCTCTCTATCACACACACTCTCTCTCTCTTTCACTATCACACACACACACACACACACTCTCTGTCTCTCTATCACACACACTCTCTCTCTCTCTCCATCACACACACACACACACTCTGTCTCTCTATCACACACACACTCTCTCTCTCTCTATCACACACACACACACTCTCTATCACACACACTCTCTCTCTCTCTCTCTCTCTCTCTCTATCACACACACACACACACACTATCACACACACACTCTCTCTCTCTCTCTCTATCAAACACACACACACACACTCTCTCTCTCACTATCACACACACACTCTGTCTCTCTATCACACACACACTCTCTCTCTCTCTCTATCACACACACTCTCTCTCTCTTTCACTATCACACACACACACACACACACTCTCTGTCTCTCTATCACACACACTCTCTCTCTCTCTCCATCACACACACACACACACTCTGTCTCTCTATCACACACACACTCTCTCTCTCTCTCTCTATCACACACACTCTCTCTCTCTTTCACTATCACACACACACACACACACACACTCTCTGTCTCTCTATCACACACACTCTCTCTCTCTCTCTCCATCACACACACACACACTCTCTCTCTCTCTCTATCACACACACACACACTCTCTCTCTCTATCACACACACACACACTCTCTTTCACTATCACACACACACACTCTCTCTGTCTCTCTATCACACACACTCTCTCAGACACACTCTCTCTCTCTCTCTATCACACACACACACACACACTCTCTCCCCATCACACACACACACTCTCTCTCTCTCTCTCTATCACACACACTCTCTCTCTCTTTCACTATCACACACACACACACACACACTCTCTCAGACACACTCTCTCTCTCTCTCTCTCTCCATCACACACACACACACTCTCTCTCTCTCTCTCTCTCTCTCTCACCTCTTTCACTGGAGGGAATTTCTTCTTGCACTCCATGGATAGAGAGCGCAGGTCCGCCTGCATGTTCTCCACGAGTCTCTTCACCGCCTCAGGGCTGCTGGTCGACATCTTCACACCGATTCACCTTCAATTAACGATTAATAACTCAATCAAAGCGAGCGGGATGTTTCGAGACACATATACACAACCCTCGGCTTCACACACACATCAACGACAGCAACGCCCGAGTCCGCGTTCAGCCGCGAGCGAGGCGACGCGACGCGCACATGGCCGAAACCTTTATGACAGTTATGATCTAAACGTGAGCTTCTCGCCTGACTTTCATCCTTTTTTCTTCATTCCTGGATCCCATAACGCCTGTGCGGAAAATGACACGTCACGTCAGACGTCACTTCCGTAAACACTGACCGGTTCCGCAGGGAGGGCGGGGGCTATGGTGCCCCCGCGCGGCGCTCAGAGGAACTGCAGCCACTATAAACTACTTTACCTATTTTCCAAATGTATTGCCTACTTTAGCGTTTATATATATATTTTTATTCATATTTTACCTTTTCACGTTGTTTTTGCTCCTTGGAGAGTTTGAGATACCGTGTTTGCGGTGTAATTTAGGGTTGCAATATTTACATTTAGATGTATTAATTTGGCACATACTTTTAAAGTGAGTTAAAGGTGAGGTCAAGGGGTTAACACAAAATCTCACATTAACATAAAATTGATGAAAACAAACAAACATCTACGCTTGTGTTGCAACTACTTCAAATTTACACCTGTTTTATTGTTGATATTTTATCACATTTAAACTCTAAATGCTATTTTGCTTTATGCTTTCTTGTGTTCAAATGCAACTAAAGTTTAATTTTGAGGAGAAATGCTTTTAGTAATATATGCATGTGTTTACAAGCAAGTGCATTTCAATTTATGGCTGCAATATTGCATTTATTAATGTGGCACATACTTTTATCCAAAGTGATTTAAAGATGAGAAATCAAGCGTTCACAAGGGCATGAAATCTTACATAAAAGTGACAAAGAAAATATTTAAGCTTGTATTGCGACTACTGTAATGCGCCAGTACATTTATTGATTTTTACCCATATTATCGTTGCTCTTTCGTCATATTTAAGCTCTAAATGTCATGTTTTGCGCCTTAGAGAGCTTAATTTGCTTTATGTGTTCAACTAAAGTTTCATTTCAAATGCTTTTAGTAATAAATTCATGCGCTTGCAAGCAATCACATTTCAATTTTAGCTGCATTATTGCATTTATTAATATGGCACATACTTGTATCCAAAGCGAGTTAAAGAAGAGAAAACTTGAAAGACAAAGCTTATAGTAATATAAATGAATAAATGTAATATGCATGCAACATTTTCTTCATTTATCACCTACGTTTATCCATAGCAAGTATTTGCAGGGAAATCTCATATCTACAACATAAAATGAATGAAACCATTTAAAATTTGTGTTGCATCCATTTGTCTCAATGATTCGATCACAAACGCAGAGTTAAACATCACGCAAACTGGTGCGTAACACTTTCCTTTATTGATGTAATGCAGCATATCTGGCTCAAATGTCACACATTCACGAAGAGCCAAACTCCAGCTTTCTGTACAGGTTATATACACAAAGACCCTTCACACACAATCACGCTTGATCGGCCCTCAATATGCGATCTGATTGATAATACATTTGTTAAACAAGATTCTAGACGACAAACACACTCTGCTTTAATAAAGTTTCACAATAAAAATACAAAATCGTGAGATTGACTTCCTAAAACAAGTGCACAAGCTTTAATCACTACCAGCTCTGCATGCAACAATCGAACATCTTCATAGGCGTTTATGACTCGTGCATGATCGGAAACCTCACAGGCTTTGCTGCATTTATAATGTTCATCCACACGGATTCTAAAAACACTGGTTTGCTTCCTTGGAAAGCAGATGCATTGACTGTGTGAACTGAGACTCGCTCCACTCTGCCTCCTGCTGGGCAAAGGGGAAAACAGGGAAGCTCTGGGATTTAAAGACGTCCCTTTCCCCCGAAAACACAATGAAATCACTGCGCTTTTGTGTTCCCCTGAAGACATCCAGGTTTGACATGACATGAGGGCGAGCAAACTAAAAGAAAAGAATAAAACCGAGTGCACTATCCCAGAGCTAATCCTTCGCTCCGTCATTCTGAAGATCCTGAAGGCTTTCGGGTTTCCATTCAAGCCACTGTGAATCTACTCAAGATTGTCAACTGAAGGCTTTAAAAGTTCCACTTGCGTGTCAATATTACTGAAAGCAGAAATAAAGCCAATGAAATCCAGGAATGACTTTATAAGAGCTGCACGATTCTGGATCAGTTGAGAACAGAGATCTTGTTTCTCCCACGATTCTGAATTGACAAACTAAACAATTCGATTTTTTAAAATCTATTTATTTTTTTCTTTATTTAACACTTTTTTAATCGGTTTAAATGAACGAGTTAAAGACTTCCCGGGTGAGTCAGTATTTTTTGAACGAATCTCTTGAGTGAATGATTCAATGACTCACTCATTTTTAAGAGTCACGTGTCGCCGCCTACTGGTGAAACGACGCAATGACTCAATCTTTATTTGAAGCGCATGTTACTTTCAAAGGGTGATTTACTTTATTTGAATCACTTCCATAGACATCAGTGCTTATATATACGAACTATAAACTTTTATTACATTTCTTCTATGACTATTTCAACACAAAAATATAAACACTGTCAGGTTGAAAAG
>JAWRVZ010000283.1:512500-545000 GCA_037043235.1 Rhodeus uyekii
TTAGGTAGGATATTATATAGTTTTGTAATTTTACATATTATCTATAGTTAATCTATATTAACTGATAACTGACTCTTATTCCTATTCCTGCTCTTCTTTTTCTTTTTTCTTTGGAATGAAATGACTCTAATGAGTGAGTGAGTGAATCACAGGTGAGGTTTGAATCAGTGACGAAAGACACGTTCAGCGCTCATCTGAGGTGTGTATATGTGTGCCGATCAGCGCGTCTTCTGAAGGTTTGTCACCTGTAGCAGTTGTTGTTGTATTTGTTGTAGCTTCCGAGCGCGGTGAGGCAACCCAGACATATGGCGTACGAGAAGAAGATCTGTGTGCCGGCGTCCATCCACACCTGAAACACACACACACACACACACACACACACACACACACACACACACACACACACACACACACAGCTCAAGTTTTCAAACAATGTCATAACTTTAACACACTGATGCACAGGCAGAAAACATCTCTTATCCTCTTATTGTGCTCTCAAGCCTTTTAGATCGTTTTAGTTTTATTTGTATGTTCAGCACTATGGGTCTACTGTGTATTATTGTTCATTTTGGGATGTTATATCAAATATAATATTTAATATAAATATGCTATATGCATTATAGAATATATATATATATATATATATATATATATATATATATATATATATATATATATATATATATATATATATATATATTCTATAATGCATATAGCATATTAGAATATTCATTGTATATATATATATATATATATATATTTTGTATACTGTATATGTGCATGTTTTATTTATTTGTTTAATTTATTTGTAAAATCATTACATATAATGATTTATGTATATATATATATATACACACACACACACACACACACGCACACACACACACACACACACACACACACACACACACACACACACACACACACACACACACACACACACACACACACACACACACACACACACACACACACACACACACACACACACACACACATATACATAAATCATTATATATAATGATTTTAAAAATAAAATAAAGAAATAAATAACACATATACATTAATAAATAAAAATAATAATAAAGTAATAAAATATATATACGTAGATAAATATAATTATATAATTTGTTACTGTTACTGTGACATAAGTGAAAATAATCACATGATTTATGATTTTACTCACAGTTCACCTCATTCTTTCTCTCAAACAGTTCCTGTGTTTAACCTTTGAGATAATTATCAGTGTTAACTAACTCATCTGGCTCCAGGTAATAAGCTTGAGGGGGGAAAGACTAGATCTGTGAAAGGGATTCCTGGATCTTGTGCAACCTCCTGTGTATTAGCGTTTAAGTCCTGATACGGGTTCAGACATGCTGACGATGGTTATCTGATTAGCATGTCAATCAAACCCTTCCGGCGCTTTCTGTTTTTCGAAACTCGTTCACATGCCGCCACGGGTGTTTTAAAGTTCACATGACACAAAAGGCACAACGTGACACGTGACCTATAAAACACTCTGTCCTGTAAAAATCTTCTGCTCTCTCCTGCAGGATTTGTTTTTCAGGGTTCTGTCGTGCAGCAGGTGAAAATCATGCATCAGTCACTTAGTTTCTTCTCCATGTGCTTCTTGCTGCAGAGCTTGTGTTTTTCCACCGGGAAAATTCCTCACACTTGCTTTAAAACCTCACATGTGTCTCCAGAAGTGAGCTGAAAATACCACGGATGTCCAAGCAGGACTTCATAACCCTCCGGAAATTTCTCCCATGATGCTTATAAATCTCTTGATGTCAATTCATGCTGATTGTAAAGAATCGGACCCGTGATGGCCAAGTGTTTGGTGTCACCGATTTGACAATCTGTACACATAAATCCGCAAGATTTTGTTGAACTGGCCTGATTTTATACTTCTAAGACTAAAAACAAGATTTACATTTAACATTTATGCATTTGGCAGACGCTTTTATCCAAAGACTTGTCTGATCTTGTTAATCCTCACAATTTTGAAGTTTTAAACTTTCTAAGACTAATCATTTCAAAATAGCAGTGGTTTATGTCTCCAACCAATCATGCCTGTATTGACCGAAAAGAGTTTAATTATTAGTGATCCACTAATCCGTTATACTGATATTTAGGCATGTTTCCATAATCAGGTATCGGTTTTGTCATACCGATGTTTACCCTGATATTTAAGCATGTTTCCATAATCAGGTATCGGTTTTGTCATACCGATGTTTACCCAGATATTTAAGCATGTTTCCATAACCAGGAATTGGTTTTGTCATACCGATATTTACCCTGATATTTAAGCATGTTTCCATAACAAGGTATCGGTTTTGTCATACCGATATTTACCCTGATATTTAAGCATGTTTCCATAACAAGGTATCGGTTTTGTCATACCGATATTTACCCTGATGTTTAAGCATGTGTCCATAACAAGATATCGGTTTTGTTATACCGATGTTTACCCTGATATTTAAGCATGTTTCCATAACCAGGAATTGGTTTTGTTATACCGATGTTTACCCTGATATTTAAGCATGTTTCCATAATCAGGTATCGGTTTTGTCATACCGATGTTTACCCTGATATTTAATCATGTTTCCATAATAAGGTATCGGTTTTGTTATACCGATGTTTACCCTGATATTTAATCATGTTTCCATAATCAGGTATCGGTTTTGTTATACCGATGTTTACCCTGATATTTAAGCATGTTTCCATAATCAGGTATCGGTTTTGTTATACCGATGTTTACCCTGATATTTAATCATGTTTCCATAATAAGGTATCGGTTTTGTTATACCGATGTTTACCCTGATATTTAATCATGTTTCCATAATCAGGTATCGGTTTTGTTATACCGATGTTTACCCTGATATTTAAGCATGTTTCCATAATCAGGTATCGGTTTTGTTATACCGATGTTTACCCTGATATTTAATCATGTTTCCATAATAAGGTATCGGTTTTGTTATACCGATGTTTACCCTGATATTTAATCATGTTTCCATAATCAGGTATCGGTTTTGTTATACCGATGTTTACCCTGATATTTAAGCATGTTTCCATAATCAGGTATCGGTTTTGTTATATTGGAATAACTGAAAAATTCATCTTGTGGTCATTTTGAGAATTGCTCACAAGACCAGCTTTGAATCGATATCGGTTATTGGGAATATAAACATGCAAATAATCAGAATCTGTATCGGTTATAAAGTCAATATCGGTCGATCTCTATATATTGTGCATTTTTTGATTTATGTTGAAGTCAACATTAAATTTTGTTGAATATCCTATATACTGAATTAAAATGAATTATGGCTTTCAAAAGGTTTTTATTCATTATACTAAGCTTTCCTGTATTTCAAACAATAGAGAGAGTGGTGCTTGCAAGATCATGGGTTCGATTCCCAGAGAAAGCAAGACCTTATTAGAAAGTCAGTGTGTTTCTTGAATGCAGTGCAAGTCAAAGCATCTGACAAATGCAACTGTGAATTATTTTATACGTCCAAGCACAAAAAATGTCTCTCAAATGAAAAAAAAGAGGTTTTAAGTGTTTGTTTTTTTAACAGAGATTCAGGTCAAATCTTGTTAAATATCCTCCAATACAGTCAAGTTTTAAAACTTAATCTAGTTCTTCATCTAGTTCTTCCAGAAAACTTTATTTAATTGACCCTTATTTTTATGCTTCTAATGAGACGATGTCAACAAAACCCATGCCATCTCTCAAATCTAACCAAAAATGCTCTTGTCGCTACATATATATTTTCAAGAAGAGGTTTTAAGCTGTTTTACCCGACATTTAGGAATGCTGGGATACATCTGGGTGGCCGTGTCGTGGTCTGTTCTCAGATATCACATGGGCTTCTTGTGACACAGATGAAAAAGTCAGATCAAATGTCAAACGCACAGATGGACCCAATCAAAAAAGGACAGAAAACAACGTTGCCCTGTTGGGCGTCCCGCTCCGGGCCAGGATTAAGCACCTGGGTAGACAAATCACGTGACCTTTCAACTCAAGACACAGTGTGTCTAAGAGAAAACGATTTGCTTGTGTTCTGTTGGAATTACAAAACACACTCATGGACTTTTAGTCTCAAAATTATGAAGTCTCATAATTTTGTGTTGGATCTCTTACAACAGGTCAAAAAACAATATTTCTGATTAAATATTCATTCCAGCATCACCTCATTTCTCAAAGAGTCTGAAACAGTTTGTTCAATGATTCGGTCACCATTCTCTCCTCTGATTGGTCAGATGGTCAGTCTGTTGTGATTGGTCTACTCTCCTTAAACATGAAAAACCTATTCCTATATTACTATACTAAATATTCATTGATACACAGTGCTGAGAAAAGTAATGATAGCTTTGGTTTTTCTGTATCAATTCCAGCGGATTGATAAAGTGGATTTGCACCTCCTAAAGACGCTATTGGGTCTTTAAAACTTTATAGACCTTTCATATTCAAGATCAGCCACACGACAAGTAGAATCTGCTTGTCAGAAGTATAATATTGTAGACGAACAGCTGCAATACCTGCGGGTCTGCTAACCTGCCCAGGTCAGGATAAAGGTAGAACTGGATCCCACGGGACGCTCCTGGAAGAGTGACCCCTCTGATCAGCAAAATCAACAGCATCACATACGGGAAGGTCGCGGTGAAGTACACCACCTGTAGAGTCACAGGAAAAGCTTAATACCAATGCATGTCTGGATGTTTACCATCATGCTGAATTATTAGCATTACCAATACAGATTTATTTAGAGGCTGATGTGGATTCTGATACATGCATATTTCTCTATTTAATGAACTAGAACACCGAGACATTTTAATTCTGTGAACAAAAAGTTGCATTGTTTTCAAAGTGTTGCTTGAATTACAGATGGGCAAAACTTGAAAGAACCCAACAGGTCTGAGCTCA
This sequence comes from Rhodeus uyekii, assembly GCA_037043235.1. NCBI lineage: Eukaryota > Metazoa > Chordata > Actinopteri > Cypriniformes > Acheilognathidae > Rhodeus > Rhodeus uyekii. Next base: position 517,428 of record JAWRVZ010000283.1, read on the forward strand.
CGAACCTTGCCGGTGGATTTGACGCCTTTCCAGATGCAGAAATAACACATAACCCAAGCCAAGAACAGACAGAGGACCAGATCCCAGTGCAGCGTTCCCATCTCCTCCATCCCAGAGGAGATCCGCAGAACTCTCCGTCTACAGAGAGACAGACAAATCAGCCGCAGGCTCCTTCAAATCACGCTCGTTTAGTTAGTTGGACAAGTTTAAGGATAAGGTGGCATAAACTTGGGATGGCTTGCTTAACAAATTGGACAAAATAGGTTTATATTGTATTTATCTTGCATTTTAATGTCAAGAAGCACAAGGTATCCAAGCGAAACATGAACAAAGAAATGCATACAAATAGTTTAAAGTCAAAATACCTTCGTAAAGCAAACGTTGATTGAACGTTGGTTCAAAGTTATCTGGTCTTTATTAATGTTCTCAAAACATGAGAACAAAAACCATTCATTCATTCTTGGAACCTTTTTTTTAAATGTTCAAAGAACATTCAAAAGTAACATTCCCATAATGTTTACAAAATGATAAATTGGGATGTTCGCGTAAGAAAGAAAATGCAGGACTTTTAAAGCTTACTCCCAAAACTCGATGACGGGCGATGTTGCGTTGTCAAGGTAACTCTGGTCGATGGAATCATTGCGTCTTTGGAATTCCATGCAGGATTCTGTGGAAAACAACAGGGATCTCTGGATTGATGTTGTGTTGATGCTTGAACCGGAGGTGATGTTCACGTCACTCATACGTCACCTGTGTTCCAGGTGTTGTTGCAGGACGACCACGGCAGGTTCCAGGAGAAGGAGTAGGACAGATAAAATAGTCCCCAGGCCAAAACGATGATATAGTAGAAGTTCAGCAGAGCCACAATCACCTGAGTGGCGTATCCAATGCCTACGGTTACACAGAAACACAGTGTGTGAAAGGCATCATGTTTCCATTGGGATGTGGATTTGACTTCATGATTGCAAACATCATGGTAGTCTCTATTTTTTTATTATTATGTATTGTTTAAATAAAATCAAAATCCAAAAATCAGATGAAAAACTTTTAAACATTAAACATTTTTTTCAATTTCTGAGTGAAAATAGTCATTTCTACACCAATTTTTTTCATCACAGTATTTTAGATATAAAATATATGTTGTGATTTTTCTCACTATTTCAATTTGGTGGAATTTAATTATTAATTGAAATGCAGAAATCCTGAAAATAAATGAAAATTAGAAACGTTCTCTTGGCAATTATCTACAATAAAATAAAACTGCTTAAATTAAAATGAAACAAAAATAAATGAAGATATTTTTAATAAAAAATTACAAAAGCACATAAAATGACTAAAATTTGGACTAAAATGAAGAAAAAATATATAGAAATAAATAATATTATGCAAATAAATAATATTATTAGTAAATACTATAAAATGGACTAAATACTAAATATATTAACATTTTATGGTATTCAATAATTTCAATATATGCTAAATATGAATTAAACAGACTACTTGAAATAGTATAAAAATCACAATTTCTACTCATACTATTCATTCATAGTTTATATTTTATAATATAAACAATATAGGTAAATTTCACAAACAATTATGAAGAAACTGCACAGAATTAAAACATTGACTGAAATAGTATTTTCTTGTAAAATGTTCTCCAGTAATCTTTGTTTTATTTACATTTTGAATTTGATCTAACAGTAAAAACAAGGGATTTCCTGTATCATCGCACACTAACTGATGTTTCACCTTCAAACAGCGGGCTGATCTTCCTCCAGCACGTGACTCCTCCCTCGCTGGTGAACTGACCCAGAGAAATCTCCAGGAAAAACACGGGGATGCCGCAGGTGAAGAGGAAGATCAGGTAGGGAATGAAAAACGCACCTGGAAGAGGAGAATGAGCAGAATCTGAGCTCAGTTTGACTCTCTAGAGGAGAAACGTGTGTGATAACTGCACTCCTTTTCTCAGGAGAAACATCTGAGAAGCTGAAGACTTCAGCCAAATGTTTCCAACGGCCCAAACGTCTCTGTGTGAGCTGATCAAACAACAGCTGCGACCTTTCACCTTCTGAACCGTAACACTTTCAATCAGGCCAACTGTGGGATCAATGGGTCAGTTTCACAAACACCTGGCAAACTCTGAAAGCATTCGGGATCTAGACAGTGTTGATCCTTATTTCACCTCATTGGATTCTCTAAACCAGGGGTTTTCAATCCGGGTCCAGGGACATGCATGGGGCCCCAAAGGGAGGGCTTGGGGGTCCGTGGAAAAGTGTATAGAAAAATGGAACAATAAATAAATAATAAAAATAGCTAAATAACATATATAAATAATAAAAATAGCTAAATAAATAAATATATATATATATTTATTTAGCTATTTTTATATATATCTATATATATATAATTTATTTATTGAAAATATTTGTTGAAAATTTCAACCTTTTCCACAGACCCCCCCATATATATATATATATATATATATATATATATATATATATATATATATATATATATAAATAATTTATTATTATTATTATTATTTTTATTTATTAAAATAAAAATAAATGAAACCCCAAAAAATTATGAAACAATAATAAATAAATTTAAATAAATTTAAGTAAATTAATAAAATTGTGTTTAAATAAATAATAAATTAAGAAATCTGATTGAAAAAAATTATTGTTTAAAAAATAAATTTATAAATGTACCACTTTTATTTAAATAAATAAATATTTGTGATGTGTAACAGTCATGCTACGCTCCTCCTGTGTTTCCGTAGATTGTCTTGTATCACTCCCCCTTGTTTGTTGCCAGGTGTTCCTTGTTTTTCCCCCAGTTATTTATACCACCATGTGCTCCATTGTCCTTGTCGATTGTTAACGTTACATGTTCCATGTGTGCGGATGCATCCCGAAAGCGTGCCGTTTTGTTTCCATTGACTATTAAAGTGTTTTCAGTTTGTATTCCGAGTCTTCTAAAATAAATATTAAATAAATAGGTGAAATATAAATATATATAATATATATAAATATATTTAAATATATTCGTATTAAATATATTCTTTCGCAGAAATGGGAGGGGAAACTCCAGTGTCACAGTTGTTTGATTAAAATAAAATATATCTAACAGTACAATAGTTAGTAGAATAAATGGAATAATATAACAATAGAAAAGTAATATCAAAATAACTGAACGATTAAATAAATTTGATTTAAAAAAGTAATTTAAAATAGTATTAGAATAGGAATGATGACTGCATTTGGGATCCATGGCATCCAGAGATCCGCTTCTCTGTCTGATAGAGTTAAACCTGAACTCATCCCAACCAGCTCTGGGAAGTGTTGAGACACGTCCCACATTCTCTCTTCTCTCCAGTGACTGAAGAACGCTCTCTCCCCGGAGGCGTGTTGACTAGCATCAAGTTATCGAGTCAGGGATTCTCACGGCTCCAGAGATTCAAGGCTGGTCTGAGATTCCAGAAGATTCCCATCAGCACTGACACTAGACTGAAGCTGACTCACTGTCAACCTCATGAACGCAACATCACCTGATGAGACTTTACATGATTATAGCTGTTTGAATGAACCAGGACAACGCCTTGCTATTTTATTGTAATACCACATTTCTGGAAGTGTACCAGTGTAATGTTATTAAACATATGCATTGATAATATATGCCATTATAATGCCACATTTTCAGACTTTCTTTTTGAACATGTACTACGTAAATAACATGTTTTTGGACATGCACATTACTATTGCTGTTTTTGATGTAAAATTTGAGATACGAGCAACTCGTGTTACGAGCTCATCCTGGAACGGTTATGAATATGATAATTATTCAGCAGCACCACAGTAATTTTGGGGTGAACCTCTAGGTGTCCTCACCTCCACCGTTCTTGTAGCAGAGATATGGAAAGCGCCACACGTTTCCCAGCCCAATGATTTCTCCGGCCACCGACAGGATAAACTCCAGCTTGTTGCTCCACTGCCCTCGTTCCGTCATCTTCACCTCCGTCTGCGGGACGATCTCCAGCGGCCGGTTCAGCCCATTAGACGGGTCCATCTTGGTCGTAATCTCTTTATCTCCTGTTGACAAAAAAAAAGAGTTTAGGGAAACTAGTGCTGGCTTTGATATGATGGGAAGTAAAAATATAACATATAATGCATGCAATGAATCGTTTGTGGCTATTTTGATCAATGAATGGTGTAATTAATGAAAATTAAATATTTTAAATGACAGTCCTAGTCGAAAGACAGCAATGTTTTCATTCATGGTAAAAGCCACAAAGTTTGAATCTGATAATACATGAAGTTATGAAGACCAGATCCTTTCATTAACCAGTCTGAGCACAAAAGCCAACAAAAGCCTGGTTGTTTGTGTAAATGCGGTGAAGCCACTCAATTCCAAGCATATCATTACATGTTTTATCATGATGTTAGTAACTGTTGCATTCAGAAGAAAAAAACAACTGATCTGTTATGACTTATTATGAATACAACATGGTAAACAACTCACAAGGACATTAATGCCTTTCACTAAACTTAACATAAATACATGTAGGGCAAAAAACACTCGTGTAACAACATCCCAGCACCTGCATGGCAACACACAAAGCAACACTTACCGCAGAACACTTTTGCAACTGCATAGCAACATAATATAAACACTCAAAGGTCCTTAACATCTATATAGCAAACACCCTAGCAACTGCATAGCAACCAGTTAAAAACATTCAAAATTCCTTAACAACAACATTGCAAAAAACCTAGCAACTGCATAGCAACATGTTAAAACACTAAAGACTCTTTAACAACCACATAGCAACACCCCTGCTTTAACAAGCATATTGCAAAAATCTCAGCAACTGCATAGCAACACAAAAACAACACTTACCGTAGAATGCTTTTGCAACTGCATAGCAACATGTCAAAAACATCAAGACTCCTTAACAACAACACAGCAAAAAACCTAGCAACTGCATAGCAACATGTTAAAACACTTAAGACTCTTTAACAACCACATAGCAACACCTCTGCAACTGCATAGCAACAAACAAAACAACACTTACCCTAGAATGCTTTTGCAACGGCATAGCAACATTTCAAAAACACTCGACTCCTTAACAACTACATAGCAAACACCCTAGCAACTGCATACTAACATGTCAAAAACATCAAGACTCCATAACATCCACATAGTAACTTCCCAGCAACTGCATAGCAACATAATAAAATTACTCAGGACTATTTAACAACAACATAGCAAAACCCTAGCAACTGCATAGCAACACACAAAACAACACTTACCGCAGTATGCATTTGCAACTGCATGACAACATGTCTAAACCCTGAAGACTCCCTAACATCCACGTAGCAAACACCCTAGAAACTGCATAGCAACATGTCAAAACACTCAAAAGTCATTAACAACAACATAGCAACACCTCTGCAACTGCATAGCAACACAAAAACAACACTTACCGTAGAATGCTTTTGCAACTGCATAGCAACATGTCATAAACATCAAGACTCCTTAACAACAACACAGCAAAAAACCTAGCAACTGTATAGCAACATGTTAAAACACTTAAGACTCTTTAACAACCACATAGCAATACCTTAACAACCACATAGAAACACCACTGCAACTGCATAGCAACATAATATAAACACTAAAGACTTTAACAAGCACATTGCAAAAATCTCAGTAACTGCATAGCAACAAACAAAACAACACTTACCCTAGAATGCTTTTGCAACGGCATAGCAACATGTCAAAAACACTCAACTCCTTAACAACTGCAAACACCATAGCAAACACCCTAGCAACTGCACACTAACATGTCAAAAACATCAAGACTCCATAACATCCTCATAGTAACTTCCCAGCAACTGCATAGCAACATAATAAAAATACTCAGGACTATTTAACAACAACATAGCAAAACCCTAGAAACTGCATAGCAACATATCAAAACACTCAAAAGTCATTAACAACAGCTTAACAAACACCCTAGAAACTGCATAGCAACATATCAAAACACTCAAAAGTCTTTAAAAACATAAAAACACCCTAGCAACTGCATAGCAACATGTCAAAATGCTCAAAAGTCCTTAACAACAACATAGCAAATACCTTAAAAAGTACATACCAACATGTCAAAACACTCAAAAGTCCTTAACAACAACATAGCAAACACCCTAGCAACTGCATAGCAACATGTCAAAACCCTCAAGACTCCCTAACATCCACATAACAAAACACTAGAAACTATATAGCAACGTAACAACTACATAGTAAACACCCTAGCAACTGCATAGCAACATAATAAAAAACATGCAAGAGTCCTTAACAACCACTTAGCAACACCCTAGCAACTGCATAACAAGATGCAGAAAATGCTTACAATAGAATGCTTTTGCTGGACTCGTTACTAATCACATAGAAACAGGAAAGTAATATGTTCTAAAGTGCTAATGACACCTTAGCAACTACTTAGCAACGGCAAAGCAACACACTCAAATGTATAAACAGGCGCTCTGGACTGCAAATATATGAACATCTCTATGCACCGAAATGATTCCTTCTTCTCCTTTTGACACATCACATGACCCATGCATGCCATGATAGTGACAGATCACACAAGCATTATGGGATATCCCAACACTGCTGAAAAGAGCCTCTCTGTGTGCAGAACAGAAGACTCACTCACTGTGTTCATATCTGTCAGCTTGAATTAGCGAGTCGGACTCATCTGTGGAATCAAACACAAATCAAAGACATTGAAGGAACAGCTCACCAAAAATGAACAATTCTGCTATCGTTTAGCCTTAATGGCTTTCCTTCTTTCCTTCTAACACAAACACAGATGTTTTGCTCTATGTACTGTTTTACATACAGTGATTGTTAAATACATTGCAGAACTTTGTCCTTGTCCAGTGCAACAAACAAAACCAGCTTCAAGGAACCTGGACATCCAAAGTTTGGAGGAACCGACGTTTGGACGTCCAGCGGAGCCAGAGGCCTTGAGAACGTGCTCTTTTTCTTTCGCAGAAATGGGAGGGGAAACTCCAGTGTCACAGTTGTCAGTGAAAACTGAAAAGCATTACCAAACTGGTAAAAATAAACTCTTGCTTTAACAAGACACCTGAAGGAATGAAGGACTGGCAGAATGAGGCAGCACAGGCTTCTGGTTTGTTTGGAAGATGAGCTCAGAGCGATGCGGTTTGATCTCAGTTTACTGCAAGTTTCACTAGGCCAGCGATGAGATCACACATTAGTCCTGTAGAGCTGAATGCCGTTTGCCATAGGAAAAAAAAGACAAGACACTGATATTAAATGGAGAGGAAACAGAGTTTCTGCTTAAGTCTCCAGTTTCTCAGATTGTTCTCCTTAGTAAAAGATCATGTGTGACTTCAAGACTTCAAGACTTCAAGACTTCCATGGAATGGAATAGAATAGAATAGAATAGAATAGAATAGAATAGAATAGAACAGAACAGAACAGAATAGAACAGAACAGAACAGAATGGAACGGAACCAAACAGAATAGAAGAGAATGGAATGGAATGAAATGGAACAGAATATAATAAAATAGAAGAATAGAATAGAATAGAATACCATTTACTGTCATTGTAAATGACAAATCGAAATCTGAGAGCTTGTCCTCAGTGGTACATGATTTTATAAAAAATGCAGTACACACAAACAGACACGGACAAGAACAATAACAATTTTCAGTATAAAAGCTGTAATTTGATTGCACAGCCCTTTAACTTAATATACTGTATATGGTCTCCCCGTTTTAATCTCTGATGTATTTCAGAACAGATCTCAAATCATTCTCAGATTTTCTACAATACCAAACTCTGCATTCAAAAGAGCTTTATGCTGTTATAAAAAAACAGATCTCTTAGATCTCAATGAGATTAAATTGAAACTAAATTTAATTTCTGCTCAGAAAACAGTATCAGTATCTTTATTCTTTCAGGACTGATCTCAGTGTCTCAGACTCTGATCAGATTTCCCAAAGGTACAGTAACAAAGGAAAGAAGAACAGAACATGGATCTCTTTAATATCTTGATTAATCAACCTGAGAGCAAATGGACTTCTTGCCTTGTCTCCTGGTTCTCAGATGTTTCTTCTGAGGAATAAAACCCACCAGTTTCATACACTGAAAATCATTATTTATAAAATTCTATCATTTGATAATTCACGAGTTCACACTTACAAATGATTCAGGAGCAATAAATGGTAAGCATATTTGGCGTGCTGTCCGAGGAGAGGGCTCTGAGCTCGGTATTAGCCCGAACCTGGAGCACTCCCCCCGTATCCTGATTTTGATAGGAACAATTAAGTGTGAGGAGTTGGGGTGGTGGAGGGATGCCGAAAAATGTCAAAGAGCTGTAGGTGAGTCAAACATCTCTATATATACATGCTTCCTCTCCTGCTGATAGGATGAGGTGTAATTGCTGATGACGTGTTGATTGCGTTAATCATTTGAACGTGCTCCTCCCGAACTTTGTTAATAAAACATCATGAAGAAAATGTTATAAACATTTTCCGCAACTAAAGTCATCAACAAACTGAATACAGGATTAAAAACATGCCAAAAATCTTTGAAAAGGGTTTTTTCATCACAGCCTAAATGCACTCATGATAAAGTCTGGCTCCTGATAGGATGGAGGATGGAGGATGGAGGATGGAGTCCCGATCTCCTCCCAGATCTGGATCAGGACATCAGTAACTCCGGCACAGTTTGTGCTGCTATTGGTGGCCTTGGATGCTCCGATACATGATGTCCCAGAGCTTCTCAAATGATTCAGGTCTGGGGAACGTGAGGGTCAGTCAACGGCATCAATGCCTTAATTATCTTAAAACTGCCTACACACTCCAGCCACATGAGGAGCATTTTCAAGATCCAGGAGGAACCCAGGGTCACGGCACCATCATAAGCTCTGACAACGGCTCTGAGGATTTCATCCCAGATCCTAACAGCAGTGAGGGAACCATTGGTCTGTGTGACCCTCTAAGGATATTCCTCCTCAGATCATCACTGACCCAAACCGCTCATGCTGGATGATGCTGCAGCATAACGTTCCTCACGGCATCTCCAGACTCTTTCCCGTCTGTCACATGTGCTCAGTGTGAACCTGCTCTCATCCATGAAGAGAATGAGGAGTCAATGACAGACTTCCCAATTCTGGTGTTGTCTGGAAAATACCAGTCGAGCTGCGGTTGCTGATCTGTAGGATCCACTAGAGGACGTCTGGCCCTCATGAAGACTGTTTCTGACATGTTGGTCAGAAACATGCACAACAGTTCCTGCTGGAGGTCATTTTCTCCTGATTCTCCTCACACACAGGAGCAGATCCCATCTCTCCTTGTGTAACGCCTGTCTCCCAGTATGTCCTCCATGCTCTTGAAACCTCCTTGCGACGGCCTGTATGGATGATCATCTGGAGGATCAGGAACTGTCAGTGTAACCGGATGGAGTTGCAGGAACTGCCTCATACAGACAGAGACAAGAACCCTAACAAAACACAGCAAGTGAAACTGATTCACACTCACTTGTGCTTTCTAACTAATTTGCTTCCAGATCGATATCCTTGAAGTTTAATTCACTTGGTGTTATATTGTGATGATTAAGTGTTCACTTCATTTTTTTGAGCCAAGTACACATAATCTCTCAAAAGTGTCTCAAACTGTTCTCAGATTTCCCAAAGACACAAAAGAAACAAAAAACTCTTTAATAGCTTGAATTTTTCTCCTAGACTGCAATGAGACGCACACGGACCAGCTGAAGTCTGCTGCTTCTCAGATGTTTCTCCTGAGAAAAGAAACCTACTAATCTCACCTATATATCATTCTCAAACTGTGCCCACAATTTCCAAACAAGTAGAAGGTAGGAAGAACGACATATAGTACATAAACTCTCCTAGACAACAATGAGATGCAAATCAACCTGATTCTGAAATGTTTCTCATGAGAAAAACATTTGCATTTTACATTTATCAGATGTTTTTATCCAAAGCGACTTGCATTGCATTCAAGAAACACATTGACATTCTAATCAGTTCTTGCTTTCCCTGGGAATCGAACCCATGACCTTGATGTTGCAAGCTCTACTGTCTACTGTTTGAGCGTCAGGAATTTCACATATATCATTTCCAGGGTTTCAAGAAATCTCAAAAAATGTCTCAAACTCTGCTCAGATTTCCAGAAGATCCAAAAAACAGGAAAATTGCACACAGATCTCATAAACATCTCATCTGTTTCTCCTAGACAGAAATGGGATGCAAACTGACCTTTCGAAGTCTCCTGCGTCTAGGATATTTCTCCTGACAAAACAATTGTCCTAATCCCATATTTTCATAACTAGAGATGTCAAAAATATCTCAAACTATGCTCAAATTTGATCAGATAAAGTCTGCACTCAAAAGCGTCTCCAGATGAACACAAAACAGGATGAGATATCAGCTCTTGATGCAGGTAGATACTTGCAGGACGAATGAAAATGGCATCCTTACAAAAGCTCAGTTAAATCTCTCAACTTGCTGACACAAAGCTGGGACAGGCAGGCAAAAAGATCAACAAATAATCCGCATTTTGTGGCAAAGCCAATGTGGAGCCAAACTCCACAGGAGCATCTATAAGTCACACTCATGTGTCATTTAGGACCTTTAACTTATTTGGATTCTTAGCTATTAAACTGATTTGTAAACATTTATTCCATGGGTGTAGCTGTTAACAATTAACAAATTGAAATTAATGAGTTTAATTTGTGCTTTTGCGGCTTATTGTTCAATTACACAAGCAGAATAACATATGTTGTGGCGGGGTATATTACAACATGAACATGCAAGTGGAAAATTCCCAAAGGAATGAACGGCACAGCTGAAAATGTCTTAGATGTCTATGACTTATATCACACTGTGACGAACTGAAATTCCTCATGCGTCTGAATTCGTTTTGACCACCTTTCTTACGCAAAGAGAAAATGAGTAATTGCACATTTAGAATGAATGAAGTTTCTTTCCAGGCAATTGATTTTTATTATTTTACCATGTTCAAAAGTTTGGACACACTATTGTAATGATGAAAAAACATTATTATGAAATAACATTATGATATTTTTACATATAAACTATGAGGTAATATGTATAAATACATTTTATAGACAAACACACAAAAGTTAGGATTTTTAAAAATGGTTTTGAAACAAATTACGCTCATCAAGGCTGCATTTATTTGATAAAAGGTGCAGTAAAAACACTGAAATATTATTACACTTTTCAATAACTGTCTTCTATGTGAATATATAGTAAAGTGTCATTTATTCCTGTGATTAAAGCTGAATTTATTAGATGATAAATACAGTAAAACAGTGTAATATTATATCAGTGTAAAACAGCTGTTTTCTATGTGAATATATAGTAAAGTGTCATTTATTCCTGTGATTAAAGCTGAATTTATTAGATGATAAATACAGTAAAACAGTGTAATATTATATCAGTGTAAAACAGCTGTTTTCTATGTGAATATATAGTAAAGTGTCATTTATTCCTGTGATTAAAGCTGAATTTATTAGATGATAAATACAGTAAAACAGTGTAATATTATATCAGTGTAAAACAGCTGTTTTCTATGTGAATATATAGTAAAGTGTCATTTATTCCTGTGATTAAAGCTGAATTTATTAGATGATAAATACAGTAAAACAGTGTAATATTATATCAGTGTAAAACAGCTGTTTTCTATGTGAATATATAGTAAAGTGTCATTTATTCCTGTGATTAAAGCTGAATTTATTAGATGATAAATACAGTAAAACAGTGTAATATTATATCAGTGTAAAACAGCTGTTTTCTATGTGAATATATAGTAAAGTGTCATTTATTCCTGTGATTAAAGCTGAATTTATTAGATGATAAATACAGTAAAACAGTGTAATATATCAGAGTAAAACAGCTGTTTTCTATGTGAATATATAGTAAAGTGTCATTTATTCCTATGATTAAAGCTGAATTTATTAGATGATAAATACAGTAAAACAGTGTAATATTATATCAGTGTAAAACAGCTGTTTTCTATGTGAATATATAGTAAAGTGTCATTTATTCCTATGATTAAAGCTGAATTTATTAGATGATAAATACAGTAAAACAGTGTAATATTATATCAGTGTAAAACAGCTGTTTTCTATGTGAATATATAGTAAAGTGTCATTTATTCCTATGATTAAAGCTGAATTTATTAGATGATAAATACAGTAAAACAGTGTAATATTATATCAGTGTAAAACAGCTGTTTTCTATGTGAATATATAGTAAAGTGTCATTTATTCCTGTGATTAAAGCTGAATTTATTAGATGATAAATACAGTAAAACAGTGTAATATTATATCAGTGTAAAACAGCTGTTTTCTATGTGAATATATAGTAAAGTGTCATTTATTCCTGTGATTAAAGTTGTATTTTCAGCATCATTACTCCAGTCTTCAGTGTCACATGATCTTCACAAATCATTTCTGATTATTATCAGTGTTGAAAACAGTTGTGCTGCTTCAGATTTTTGAGTAAACCCTGATATATATTTTTTTTCAGGACTCATTTTTGTAACTTTTGTAACATTATACTGTAAAAGTCTTTACTGTCACTTTTGACCAATTTAATCCATCACTGATGAATAAAATTAGCCTATTATTATTTTTACTAGCCTCAAAGATTTGAACAGTAGTGTAAATTGTGCATACATTAAAAATCCCATTATAAAACGAATATTTTAGTGAAGGAGAATCACACGTTCATCCTTCAATGGAGTTTAAAAGCAACCCAAGACACCTCACGAATGAGAAAAGCTGGAATCAAGTTTGAAAATAAATGAGCTTTCTTCTGCTTCGCATGCTTTGCAGCAAAACTTTCAGGGTTTTAGTGACTTCACTATTATTCTAAAATGTCAATTTTTTTTAACAAAAATGTCAATAAGGAATGATAAAATCATGACAGAACAATGCACAACAATAACGCAACGACAGACAAGTTGCATCTCATTGACAAGATACTTCAAATGTTTCTGAAGTGAAATAAGGTCAAACCTGTAAAAAAAAACATACTTTTGAAGTTGCATTCTGAAAAAAGTCATGCACACAAGTCAAGCACTGAGTAAACGTGAAAAAGCACTAGAAAATCTGACAGGACTCACCCTTCATTAGGATGTTGCAGGACGGCCGACAGCAGTCAAGTGTCCTGTATATTCTCAGGTTTTGCTCTATAATGTGAAGGTTTTCTGGTTTGCTGGAACCCGTCAGTCAGTCAGTCCTGGATGGTCCAAGTCCAACTCCTCCCCCAGCACCTCCCTCTCGCTCCCATTCACAAAACACTGAGAGCGTGAGGCTTTGAGGGGCGCTGACGGATTGCATAACGTCGTCACCCAGCGCTCGTTCAGCCTGTGAAGCTTTTTCTCTCTCTCTCTCTTTCTGCTGAAGGACACCAGAGAAAGGAAACATTATGGCTCGTTCTCAAAAGACCACCCGGATCACACCAGCTTCTCAACAAACGAACAAATGGGTTTCAGACTGAATCTCTAGAGAGGATCATGGGACATGCGCTTGAAAATTGGTCTAAAGCAAGCATGTTTTCATGTTTTAGAAACGTTAACTTTTTAATTTGAAGAGTGCAGTTAGTTTTATTTTTTATTTTATATTATCAGTATTTTAGTGGTATTTTGCTGTGAAAAGCTAGAGGTCAGGGCTGCCAACGTTTCAGTTTAGCTTGGAGTAAAAAAACTAAAAAGATAATCAAAACAAAACCTTGCATTTGCAATTAGTGTATTACAATAACCAAAACATTTGGTAACTAAACAGATTTCCATTTAGATTAGAGACAGTATTTTTTATGGTACAATGACGGGTAGTTTTTATTAGTACTTAATTTTTTCATTCCGTTATTGATTCAAAATCAATTAATTTGCATAAATGTCAGGTTCAGAAGCAACATATACATTTTTCTAAATGAAAAACTCTCAAATAATGCTGTAAACACAGGGAAACCTGTCAGCGGGTGTTATTATTAAATGTTAAAATTAAAACTCAAATTAATTTAATGCTGTCAGCCACTCCCCTTGTTAGTCTCGTCACCTGTTTCTCGTCACCTCCCGTCATCTTGTCTCCTTCTTGTTCCTTTGTCTTTGTCATTGTTGTTGATGTTTTGTCGTGTGTGGTCATGTTCTGTGGTCTCCAAGTTCTCCACGTTGAACCCTGCTTTCCGTGCCTTCGTCATCCCGCACCAACACCCAATAACAGACTTTATTATTTGTGTTCTTTAATGCCATCAAATGGCAGATTCATCAAAAAGTAGCAATATCTAAACATGGCCAAAAATTGGATGGATGACAAGATTTTCATGGGTAAATCCAATGGAATGACCTCAGAACAATTGGACTGGAGTGTATATAAGTTGAAAAGCCAATCTTTTTTTCTTGTTTCAGCCATCAATTACTCAAGCTGCTTTAAAAAACAAGATACTGTTTAAGTGAATGATGACTTGGTACCATTTTGCCCAACATCTCGATTTCATGGAAGTAATGTAAAAACAATACTATATATATATATATTGATTACGTCATCACACCAGTAAGTGGCAATAAGTGTATTTGTTACTGAATCATTCTCTCAAGATATTCGTTCAAAAATGCTGATTCATCCAGAAATTATTCAAGTGAAATATTTATGAATGAGTCATTGAATCATTCATTCAGCCATATTTAAAAAAAATCATTCATTAAAATGAACAAAACATTTTTAAATTAATTGCAGCAATTCACATTTTGTCAGAACCTCTGGTAAATGACTTTATTTAATATTTTATCTCTCTGTCAAAAAAATAAGCGAATTGAGAAAAGTTTATATTCATAAAGAATCATGCCTCTTCAGCAACAACAAACAGCAACCTTGGCAACCATGGAGAGCACCATAGAAACACCTCCAAACAATTTCACAGCCATGCAGAAATGCATTAAAACCACTATGAAGACCTTCGTAACTTAATAGAAAAGCAGTGAAAACGACCCAAAATACTCTAGCTACAAATTACAACACTCAGAATATCTAACAATAACTTAGCACCCAAACAACCACATAGCAAAGCCCTGGCAACGACCCAGTAATGTTCTAGCGACAAGTTAGACCACCCTAACAACTGCATATAAAAGTCCTGGCAATGACCCAGTATTGTTCTAATGATAACTTTGAGCACCCTAGCAACCGAATAGCAATGCCCTGGCAATGACATAGCAAAGCCCTGGCAACGACCCAGCAATGTTCTAACGACAACTTAGAGCACCCTAGCAACCGAATATCACAGCCCTGGCAACGACTTAGAACACCCTAACAAACCTGTGAATGCACTGTGGTGGTACGGTTTCCATGTATTATTGATACTTTAGATGTTTTTCTTTTAATTCAGTTTCTCTGTGGATTCAAATGGTTTGCTCATTCATCCATTCCTTTCTTTTCCTCTTTCTTTGTGTCGTTAGTCGTTTCCTGCATACTGATGCTCCAGGAAGAGTGTTTTTCTTCCCAGCGGCTCAATGATGCTCATTTAGGAGAATAAAACAAGCATTTTGCTCTCGCAGAAGACAGTTTTACAGCTCAGATGTTGCTCTGTCACAGCTCAGGAGAATTAACAGAGTTCTCAGTTATATTTCATTAAGACATTAATTTAATCCCCGATTTTTTCTTCTAAAATTCATAAGAACAAAGCCAAGTGAGACACTAGTTGCTATAAAATGAATCTGGAGCAGCTTCAGTACGTTTGATCATCTGATGAGAAATATTCGAGTTCATATTGAGACCCATTCAAACAATAAGTATAATTCAAGTTAATTTTAAGTATATTTTTAAGTATCAGTGTGCTATTTCAATACTTGGACTATATTGACCCACTTTTTAGTGTATAAAAGTTCACTTTTAAGTATACTTTGTGTACACAAGTATGTTGTTGTTGTTTTTTTTGTATAGCAATTATGCCACAAATTAACTTATAACTGATAGTTTATTGGTCAAATACTTGTAACACATTTTTTTTAGTTTATGAAAGTGCAATTTAAAGTATATTCTCTGTAGTTTTATGTTAATTTTGTGAAATTAACATACTAATAGTTTATTATTTTTGCACTTTAAGTACATTACTATGTTCCTATTGAGGTATTAATGTTCATTTACTTTTACATTCATGCATTTGGCATTTATGAAAACACCAATGCGCTACTGGTTGAGCTACAGGAAAGTTCATACTTGAAATATACTGTACTTTAAGGAAATCTGAAGTAAATTCCTATGTGCACTACACAAAAATTCCCATAGTCAGAATTAGGCCACGTGTTGTCTTCAAAAATCAATATTTTCAAACAATGCAAGCATACAGGTGTGACAGTTCAGTCATGTCTCTGTCTGCCTTCTGTTTCCTCACGTGATTCTCCCAGTGTTTTTCCATCCACCTGTCTCGTAATCAATCACCTGTTAGTGTTGTCCGATGTGTCTAACCATGCCTTGTGTACGTCAACCCAGTGTTCCCTTCAGTCCATGTCTGTAGATGAACGTTTGATGTTGTATGTTTGATGTTGTGTTTCGACTTGTGTCTTTTCCTATCCAACAGTGTACAAGCGCACAAGATGTTCCCTATTACTTGCGGTTTTGAAGTGTTCTTTTGAGTTTATTACTAAAGAGATTCCAGTTAATTCCTTCATCACACACCCACTGCTAGTCAATCAAAGAGTAAACACAACTACAATCCAAGTACACTTAGAATACTTGATTGTTTTCTTTAAATTATGTCGCAATCAAATAGGCCTTTCTGTCAGCATGAGTCAAGTATTCTTAAGTGTAACTTTAAGTATATTCATAAGAAGTAGACGGAAAGTCTACTTTCTCATGTTTAGTTTAAAGAAAGTCTTTAAATAAATGTATTTTTTCCAAGGATTGCAGACTTTTTGCGTGTTCAGATCTCTTCTGAAAGCCATGCATGTGAGATTACTGGGGTGTTTTTCTCAGGAGAAACATCCGACACTTCAGCGAGTCCATTTGCTCAGCATTAATCGTCTTGTTGTCTAAGTGAAGCGGACAGCTGCACATGTTCCTTTATAAGAGCTTAACAGCGTTTCAACACTAAACTATGCTGAAGGTGATCTGTCAGTGAAAGTACGCTGGGTTCCTTTCAGCTACTGAAGCAATGTCTCGTTCTCTCAGGGAAACAAAGACTACATTAACTAACCAGAGACGTTCTGCTGATGCTATACGGGCCAGTGCATTATTCCTGCCTGATGCTTGTTCTTCTTGTCTAAACGTTGATGTAGTTCTGTACATTTTGTCTCTGATAACTGAATATGATATGCGTCAGAACGTGTGCTTGCATGTATAACCCTCTTAAAACATTGATTCTTTACTCAAAGTTGACAGTTTTACAGGCGATTGAAGTGTTTAAAGAAGAACGTGTCCCGGTCATATTTCAGCCCAAATATAAATTAATAATGAATTAATTACATTTTAAGATTTTTGCATGATGTCATTTTTAGACAGGAAGAACGATAACCCGTTTTGATGTAAAAATGTTTGCCGATATTTAATCTTCTTTAATTTAATTTAATTTCTCACTATTTAATGCAAAATCTCATTTTCATGAAAGCAATTTGGGAAAATATATACTGTATATAATTTATAACTGAAACCATAGTATTTTTCAGTATTTATACTGCACTGAATTTGTACTAAGTATTATTTTTAATCAACCTGTTTGCGTTTTTTACATTTGAAAAAAAAACTGCATTTATAATTATATGTAATTATACTTACTCATTTCGCAGTAAAGAAAATAAGGGTCTCAAAAATAATGTCACAATGCATCAAATTAAAAAAAATTTTTGTTTTCTTTTGATTTAACCTGGATGTTTTATTAGAGGGTATTATTTATTCCCATTTTTCTCATTCATGTTAACCCGCACATGCACGCTCTTTTCAGGCTCACTTTAAAATGTAAACGCATATAATTCCCCCTCAGCACATACAGTAGGAAGTACAGTACTTTAGGCCTTCATTTAGGTTGTTGTGTGTTGAAATATGCCGTACGGTTATCTGGCATCTTCTGTAGCAACAGCACATGTTCTGAAGGATGTTTACAGATTATCAGGGTGATCGCAGCATTTAATTACACACACATTCCTTCCTCATCTGCTTTAAACGAGGAAAAAAGAGATCTTGTCCGGACTTATTGTTCCACATTGTGATTTTGAAACGTTGAGCATCAATAAAAAGGAGCTCAGGGATGTTTTTCTTGCCCCTTTTCCACAAAAGTTCTCCAATCACTTCCACAGGTCACTGGCCAGCGTCGTGCGTCCGAACGGAGGAATCTGCTCCGTCTCTCCCGTTTAACATCACCTCGTCTTAACCGGGACAGGAATGCTGTTAATTGTGAGTTTGAGCATGCGGCGCGCAGGCTCCCGTTGAGCACAGAAATGGTCCTAAAGACGCAGTAGGAGACGCTTGCGTAAAAGATTCTGGCAGAAGAAAAACAGGGCAGCAAGAAAGTGCTAGAGCGACCTGTGCATGCAAGCAGATGAGAGGGGAACGTTGCTAATCTACCTGTTCGAAACAGCAGTGAGTTTAACTTCCTTAAGGGCCGTTTCTACAACACCATTTTCAACTAAAAAACATTATTTACGTAATTAGTGCATTAGGGGCCTGGAAAACAGGGTTCAAAGGGTATGTTTACATGACAACAATGTAGTAAAAACTGAAAATTTCATTTCTCTTTTTCTCGAACAGACAAACACAATCCCACCCACATGAATCCACGAACACGACTAACAATGCTGTATTCTGCTGCCCGGCCACTAGATGGCGATGTCACTTAGTAAAGAAATGCTACACGCCTGTAACATGCATGTGTATAACGTCGCTGTTTTCACAAATTCAAATTTTTTGTAGATTTACACAGAGATGATAACAATATCGGTTTAAAAAAAACCTTCAGAATTCAAAAGATACATTCACACGACAATTATGTACTAAAAACTGAAAAACTGTTTTTCACAAACTGACTACAACATTGTCAAAACAACCCCGTTCATGTGGATTTGTGAAAACTAAAAACGCATCTCTTTTTCACGAATTCACATTTTTGTAGTTTACACAGAGACGATAACAGTACAGTTTTTAAAAACAACTTGCACTTTGAAAACCGTTTTTCAGGCACACAAAACTCCATTGTCGTGTAAATGAACAGTCAAAATGCATTAAAAGCTTTCTGTTTTTAGTTTGAAAGCCCCAATATGCAAGCTTGCCGTTATCGTCTCCATGTAAATCTACAAACAGTGACATCACGCACATGCATGTTACGTGTTCAGTCTATAAGTGAATGGTTTGTTTATAAAGTGACATCGCCATCTACTGGCCAGACAGCAGAATACAGAGCTTTAGCTGTTTCATGGATCCGTGTGAACGAGGATCGTTTTGGTAAAAACTTTTCCACTTTTAGTTCGTAGCGTGTTGTAAACATACCCTAAATTTATTTACGAAAAACCAAACACAGAAACAATTAAAAGTAGCTTTCCAGTAACATTTGCAAAGTGATAACACGTAAAAAAACCCTGGAAAAAACGTTTTTATAACTGAGAATGTATGCAAAATATTCTTAGAAAATATACTTGATAGCGGAGCTAAAAGCTAATGACAGCCAATCAGAATCCATCCTGCTTTAGAGGGCATTTAAAGTGACAGTCGCAGTGCATTGTGGGATTGAATGAGTGCACTCGATAAGTCCACTATGGTTTCATACACAACTGCAAATAGAGCCCTATTTAAGGGTACAGGGTGATTTCTGACACAGCCCATGTTCATCAACATCAGTCTAATGAGATCAACAGTGACCTCTAGTGTAAAACTTCAGCAAACACACTCGTGTCCCAATTCAAGGTTCAAAATATAAAGATAAATGAGTGACAAAAACGGTGAATGTTCTTCATATGAAGTTGATGGATCTTCGGTTTGAGCACTACAATCTTAATAAACAAATTAGTAATGCAAGAAAACAAGATTTTCCATAAAAAAGCGGGTGATCAGTTTTATCACCTGCAAATATTTAATAAACACAGGAAAATTAAAGCAACAAAGTTGTTTTATGAAAAGCAACAGGTTCCCATAACTATTTTTTGTTAAATGTTAAATGTTTTATCATCTAGTCAGTCAGAGCCAATCAAAAGAGAGCAGTGTTTTCATTCACGGTAAAAGCCCCGAAGTTTTAATCTGGTAACACACACACACACGCACACACACACGCACACGCACACGCACACGCACATAAACACACTCACACACTTTAAATGTATTGATTATCTTTTTGGCGAATACTAAACAGTAATATTTAACTCAAGGTTTGGAGTTCAGTTATAATCTACAAATCAATTATTTAATTTTTAACTTAACCCTCTGTAGCAGGGGTGTCAAACTCAATTGCACAGGGGGCCAAAATCCCAAAAAAACTTTAGGTCGCGGGCCGAACAGGATAAACATTTATTGAAAACACTAAAACTAAACTTTTAAAACTTACCTTTTTTTAAATTAGATGTGAATAAAAACAGACAGAAATATTATTCTGGAATAAATCAACTTATACCTTAAATAACTTAAAAATATAAAAATATTTAAAAAAAACTTTAAAACAAATTAAAATATATCCTGTCTAAATTATACAAGTTAGAAATAAAGTAAACAAGTAAAGTAAAAGTAAGTAAAAGTTAAAATAACAAACATTCAAATTTCTTTACTCTTATGTCATTTTATATAAAACTTAAAAAGATTTATATATTAAAGATTTTGCTCTCCATAAAAATTATCCTGTCAAAATTATACAAATTCAAAATATGGACATGCTGCATAACAAAACCTGGAAATCTAAATAAAATTTTTGCTTTTCAGCAATAACAAATCAAATCATTCAGTTGAATTTGCTCTTATGTCATTTGTCTTATAGTGCCGTCTTATTAAATTATTTAATTACTGCCACATTAGCTCCGCAAATGAGACACACGGGTATACCGGCAGTATGTCAGTAAACATATACCGTATTTTCCCGCATATTACCCATGGGTTATAGCAGATTTTTTTTACACTTAATAATATTTCAATATATTTGTTACGTCCCTAAGGACGTAAAGTTTTTTTTTTTGCGCTGTATTTTCTTTCTGGCGCTTATACTATCACTCTGACAGCTGGCGCTGATATGCTGTCTGACCTGTCAATCATGCAAGAAGACGTTCTGCCATGAGGGCGGGCTCTTCTCATCCGATGATCAACACCTGAATTTCGCGCACAAGCACTGTGTACCGAGCCTGAACAGTTATGGATAATTGACAATAACAATCGCGCGGTACTAGCGCGAGCGCGAAGCATCATTAGCCACTTCCTGTTTAATACAGGAAGTGTTCGGCGAGTCAGCTGGAGCGCTTCACATCTCGCGGGCCATTAATAAAATGCTCTCGCGGGCCGGACATAATTACACGCCGGGCCGGATGTGGCCCGCGGGCCTTGAGTTTGACACCTATGCTCTGTAGGATTGGGAAATTGTTTAACCATCTTTCTAACCAAGCAATTTTTTTACAGTAAATAAAAGAAAATTGTTTATCCTTTCAGAACGACAAAGCAGACACTACATGCAAAACTATACATTTACACCTGCAGAAAATGTGGGTGGTGTTTGCTCATATTCAACAAGCTGATGCAGAGATGGTTTTTAGCATGTTATGTGGTTGCTAGGGTGTTCTTGGTGGTTGCTAGGTAGTTGCTTACCAGCTCCTTGACAGACATTAAACTTCCGCCCTTCTGCTTGCATGTCCTCTTGTTGATTCAGTGGTTGAGTTGTGTGTGTCCAGTCATGCAGCTGTTCAATACGACCACAAGAGGACAGAATACACACACAAAATAAATGTTCCTACTTTAAAATGTGGCCTTACAAAGTAGATGCAATACTTTAAAATAAATAACTGTTACAATAAATAAATATAAAATGCAAATTAGACTATTTTTGAAAGTAAAATAAAGATTAAATCTTATAAAATGCATAAATTGAGTTTTTAAAATAAAAAATATTTTAATAAATAATAAAAATAATAAAATAAATATGTTGATTACAAACTAAATAAAATACAAATGTAAATACATTATATATATAAAACATTATTATAAAATGTATTAAACATTTTTTTTGTGTTTTTTAAATATGTTTATTTAGCTTGAAATAAAAATACTATTTAATAATTACACACAAAATAAGTATATAAATATATGTTTTAAATAAAATAAAAAAACGTTTTTACATGAAAGATTAAATAAACATATTTTATGATCATTTTAAATAATTTAATTTTAAAAGTAATGCATACATGTTTAAAATGGATGATGTAAATATTTTAAAAAATTAATACATTTTGAAAAATAAACTAATCAATGCAGTTATTTTTATTTTAAACAAATAAATTATTTTTTAATAACTACACCCAAAAATAAGCTTATAAATACATTGCAAATAAATTCATGACGATTCATGACAGTATAGAGATGTTAACTGGAATTACTTAAACTAAGGTTCATAAGGTCATCAGGCCTCAGAGGGGGGCGACATCACAGGGCCCATCCCCGCCGGGACCCAGCAAGGGGGAAGTTTATGCCTCCTCTCACACCCAGCCAGACCCAGGTGAGTCCGAGGAGACGTCAGCTGGACAAACGGAGCCCAAAGCAAACAGACTGATCCCAAATGGAGCTGATAATGCTGATCTGTTAGAGTCGCACATCTGAGGCTATAGATAAGTATATTTGTTTAAAAAACAATTCGTTTAAAACAAAATAAACATTTATTTATTAAAAACACACTCCAACACAAGTTAAACACAGAGTGAGGTTTTTAATAAATAAACTTTTATTTTATTTTAATATAAAAATATATATACACATAAATAAGCATATAAATAAATATTTTTGTATTTTGTTTAAATAAATAAATAGCTAAATAATATTTTTAAATGAATGCATTTTTAATAAATACATAAAATATTAAATGACTAAATAATTCACATTTTTAAATAAATGTTTCAAATAAATAAATACTCATTGTAAATAAAACATTTATACTAAATAAGTACATCATTTGTAAAATAAATACATATGCAAATAAGTATAAAAATACATTTATAAATAAAGATTTTTGTATTTTTTTTAAATAAATAAATGCATAAATACATTAAAATAAATAAAATGTTTTCAAATACATTTTTAAATAATTTAAATAAACATCTTATAATAAATAAATAAACAGATTATTTAAATGAATAAATAAATACAAATGAAATAAATAGAAATGTTTAAAAAAA
Source organism: Rhodeus uyekii (assembly GCA_037043235.1). NCBI lineage: Eukaryota > Metazoa > Chordata > Actinopteri > Cypriniformes > Acheilognathidae > Rhodeus > Rhodeus uyekii. The sequence continues at coordinate 540,849 of JAWRVZ010000283.1, forward strand.
ATAAAATAAACACATTATATACACATTTATAATAAAATATATTAAATACATAATAATTATATATTTAAATACATCTTAAACCTTTTAAAAATGATCAGTAAATACTTTTTAATGAATTTATACATTAAAAATCTCTTCTACAGAGGTGTTATCAAACCTTGACTAACTCGTCTAAACGTGCTGTTTTAACATTTGAGGGGGAATCTGGCCCCTGGTCACGTGTGCCGGAGCCAGTCGAGCCTCTGTTGACGTCTGCCGTGTTCAGTTGTTTAGTCTAGACCTCCTTGCAGTCCCGCCGTTGCACGAGCATGCTGCTCTTTTTATCTGGCCGGCGACGGCTTTGGTTTTTGTGGTACGGCGGAACGAAACGTCTCTGGTGTTTAGATTTTACGAGCAAACGAGTGCAAGGCCTGAGTGGCGTCATTCAGACTCAAACAAGCTGTTGAGCCAATCTGTGTGTGACATTTCATGCATGACAAAACATTTGAATTTGTTTTGTCTTTGTAGGATCAAAGGTTGAGGGATCCAACATTTTTCTCGACTTCTTGATCAAATATGCAGCTTCCAGAGTTGCAGTCACACTAATGTTTAAGGAATATATTTAAAAATGAAGATTATACTCACCATCATGTCGTTCCAAACATGCAGTTTCTCGTTTTCTTCTGGCAGAATCAACAAAGAACACAGCGAGTTATAATATCAAGCAAAATGACTACAAAACAAAAAAATCTAATAAAACCTTGTATCTTTAAACATTCATCAAAGTGTCTAAATATGACTTTTTCAATCATTCAGTAGGCCAAACAAGATTCCAGAGCTATAGACATACTTTCGTATGCCATTATTATGACATATTATTATTTTATAGCATCTAAAAACATTAAATGCATCCCATAATGAATAAAGGTTTCAAACCAGGTGCTAATTTTTGCCTATTTGAATATTTATCAGTGCAAGAATCCCAGACATTTTTGTCAGCAGAACCCATCTGACATTAAATATTGACTTAATCATTAAATCATTACTTAAAACAATAAATGGAATATAATTTAGATGTCATTTCAAAGACTGACATTAGTTAATGATCACATAATGACATGACAACTTTTAAATGGTTTTATGATATTTAGCATTTCTATGAATTAAAAAACTAATTATTAGCTTTTCAATACTCTGTTTAGAAAATGACAACCTTCTTCAAATCGCTTCAAATCACATCTTAATTTAATTTTCATGCTATTTAAATTATTGCACTTTTACAGAACTTTTAAAGAATACATATATCATATAATATTATTATATGTATTTAATATATGTAATAATAAAAATATACATATAATATGTTAATATGCTATATAAATAGTTTAGGTTTATTTTTAATTATTTGCATAGTTAAATCTTTTTATTTGTGTATCATATATATATATATATATATATATATATATATATATATATATATATATATATATATATATATATATATATATATATATATATATATATACATCTTTTAAGATTATATAGAATATAAATAACGTATAAAATAATTATTATTTAATTATTATTATTATTATTATTATTATTATTTAAATATATGACAAATAAAGTTGTTATTATTATTATTATTATTAATAATAATAAATATTATATATTTTATTCATATATATATATATATATATATATATATATATATATATATATATATATATATTGTGGTGAAAATTATTTTCCTAAATGTTTATCAATAAAGCACAAGTGAGATTCTCGAAAGGTATAACAATCTTAAAGCTTTATTTCTTGCAAGAAAGACATTCACACACCCAGACAACGTCTAAGCATGTGAAGGCAAAGAGCAAAAAGTTTCATTACTTTTTATACAGTTTCTAAGCCCCCACCGTTGCTTCTTCTCAGATCAGCTCGTCACGTTTAATGACTAAACACAATATGTATTCTTCATGCACTAGGTACAGTTTGGGTCTGTGCTTGCTAGCAACACACAACAGAAATTGCTAGCAACACACAACAGAAACGTCTAAGAATAAGGATTAATAAGTGCATATACTTCTATAGATTAATAAGTTCATAAGAAATAAAATTTCTATCACAATATATATATATATATAAATTTTTACAGAACTTGAAATATGTACGTATACTTGAGTAAAAAATTCTATTAAATACAATTTTTCTCTGAATTGAATCATTATTGAGTTCTGTCTTAAATGCAGTCCACAGTTCAGACTCAGATACTGTTGACTTGATTCAAGCAAATAAGATCATGACTGCGGACCTGCGGACGATTACCCACAATCCCCTGGGGCAGCAGTCGGGGGAGAAGAACTGGAGATGGAAATAATACATTTATCATTATAAATAACCAGACATTTACAGGCCAAATCAAACGCTCTTCCTCTGGGATTGTAGTTTCCTTTGCAAACAAACAGCAGGCCAAGACTAAGAAAGATGAAGAGCAAAGACACACGAATAAAACATTATAGATCTTATAAGGACATAAACTCGAGTCTTTGTTTTCTGCAGTGGATCAGATGCTCGGGTAATAGTGGAGATCCTCATAAACATGAGCGATTGCACTTCACTGCATTTATTTCCAATGGTTTGTAGCGAGTGAAAATTGTTATCCGTGTCATGATGAATCAGTGAAAGACGTACAATTTAACAAAAATGTCATAGTTTAACTAACACAGGAGAAAATGAAATGAAATCCACCAAAAGAAATATTTCTGGATTCGTTACATTAAGGAGAAAATAAATGTATAATAAAATGTCAGATATTGTGAAGATCTTATTTAAACTGATCTTATTTAAAGTGTTCATTTAAACAAATCAACATTAATATAAATATAAACACAGAATTTTATTTAAATTGTTTTAAAATACAATAATTGAAATTTTATATAAAATTATTTATTCATTTATTTTTATTATATATGTATATACACAATTTTATTTAAATAAAAAATGCAATAATTACAATTTTATATACAATTATTTATTCATTTATTTTGATTTTACAGGTATATACACACAAATTTATTTAAATTATTTTACAAATATTATTGCATATTATTATTCAATTTTTGCATTTCTGCACACAATTTCAATTATCGTTTAATGTATATTAATTACATTTATATATATTTTTTGTTTATTATTGTAAAAAACATTATTTATATACACATTGATAAAGCGCATGCAATTTATAGATACACACATTTGTGCAATAAAACTTTTTTAAATTAATATACATATATTTTATCATTTTATATATATATATATATATATATATATATATATATATAAAATGATAAAATATATGTATATTAATTTAAAAAAGTTTTATTGCACAAAACATTATTTATATACACATTAATAAAGTGCATGCATTAATAAAATAAATAAATAAATGCATACGTACAGTATTATTGGCCACTGTGGTTTTCGGCTGAAGGTATCATCACTGACCCAAAATAAACAACAAGCCTAAAAACTAGTTTGCCACTGTTGTAGATTTTACTGTAATGATGAAATAAAGCTGTTATTTAACATCAGCATGACAATAAAATCTCTGTTAAAGTGAGCATTGGCTCAGCTCTGGCTCCTCGGGCCCTTTGAAAGCGATCTGTGGGTCTGCGGGGGTCTGCGGTGATTGCGGCCCACCGCTGTGTGACACAGATAAGGCAGGACGGACCCATTCTGAGTTCAAAAGAGCCCTGTGAGATTACCGTCATTTAAAGATGACCTCTGCCGTGGCAATTTCCTTCTGAAAGCCGCAGTTTGGCGCTGCGCTGGTCCTCGTTAAACCCTAAAGAGAGGGAGAGACGGAGGAATAAAGATAGCAGAGCGTCTGTGCCGTGTGTGTAAACTGAGCTTCAGATGAGTCCAGGGTTTGGAGTCTGGGAGCCATTATAGGGGCCCTTATAAGCTCATGTTTATTCATACAAACACACAGACTGTAATTCACACACATCGTAATTACAGAACATTAGCCTGCAATCTCAACTGAGGCTCTTAAGATTTCCAGCTGGCAGATAATAAAACAGGTGAAACATCCCACAGATGCACACTGACGGAGGGACTCGACCCAAATCTGGACGTGAGCGTCTTAACTGAGTGTGTGTGTGTGTGTGTGTG
>JAWRVZ010000283.1:547500-590000 GCA_037043235.1 Rhodeus uyekii
TTAAAGCCCTCACATTCATCCTCAACGCGACACTGTTTCTCCTCTCGCATTTTAAGCGTCTCGAGCCTGTGGATAAATGGATCTCTGTGTGATTGTGCTGCTGTGTTTGTGCGGGCTTCTGCGGGGGCAAGGTGAGTTCATCCTAACAAACTCCTAAAATGCGTTTATTCACCGTTTGGTGCGGAGACAATGATGAATGAAACGATGGCATTTCATCGGTCTCCCTCTTCGAGCGTTTGATGAAACAGGTTTCATACATGTGTTTCCCAGGTTGCTGTAGTATACATTTGCTTAACATCTCTACAATGGAAAATAAGATAAAAATAGTATAATATAGTATAGTATAACATAAAATAGTATAGTCTAATGTAAAATAGTATAGTATAATGTAAAGTAGTATAGTATAGTCTAATGTAAATTAATATAGTATAGTCTAATAAGATAGTATAGTATAATGTAAAATAACAGTATAGTCTAATGTAAAGTAAATTAAACTCTATTAAAATAGTATAGTACAGTGTAATATAAAGTAGTATAGTGTAGGATAGTACAGTCTAATGTAAAATAGTATAGTGTAGTATAGTCTAATGTAAAGTATTATAGTATAGTATAGTATAGTATAGTACAGTATAGTGTAATATAAAGTAGCATAGTATAGTCTAATGTAAAGTATTATAGTATAGTATAGTATAGTATAGTATAGTCTAATGTAAAGTATTATAGTATAGTATAGTATAGTCTAATGTAAAGTATTATAGTATAGTATAGTATAGTATAGTATAGTATAGTCTAATGTAAAGTATTATAGTATAGTATAGTATAGTATAGTATAGTATAGTGTAATATAAAGTAGTATAGTATAGTCTAATGTAAAGTATTATAGTATAGTATAGTATAGTATAGTGTAATATAAAGTAGTATAGTATAGTCTAATGTAAAGTATTATAGTATAGTATAGTATAGTATAGTATAGTACAGTATAGTGTAATATAAAGTAGTATTGTATAGTCTAATGTAAAGTATTATAGTATAGTATAGTATAGTATAGTATAGTGTAATATAAAGTAGTATAGTATAGTCTAATGTAAAGTATTATAGTATAGTATAGTATAGTATAGTATAGTATAGTATAGTATAGTATAGTATAGTGTAATATAAAGTAGTATAGTATAGTCTAATGTAAAGTATTATAGTATAGTATAGTATAGTATAGTATAGTATAGTATAGTATAGTATAGTATAGTATAGTGTAATATAAAGTAGTATAGTATAGTGTAATATAAAGTAGTATAGTATAGTCTAATGTAAAGTATTATAGTACAGTACAGTATAGTATAGTCTAATGTAAAATAATATGGTGTAGTACATAAAGTGACATTACAAAAACATTACTACTCTAATTATTATTCATTGGAGTATCAAATAAACAGTTTGTGTAAACAGCATGCATATATATATATATATATGCACAAACAGTGTTGACTTAATATGCCTTTGTATAATAAGACTTCAAATGAGCCACTTGCTAATCTCTTAATTAAAGGGCTTTGCTCCCAAAACTATCATTCACCACAGCTCTTTTATTCTGAACAGATACTGTATGGTTGATGAGATAGTATGAATATTCAGATTAGGGGGCGGGACCTGGGTTGCAGGAACCAATGGCACTCTGAGTCTAAAGCATGCAGCTGTGCAAAGAAAGAGTATCATGGTATTTGAGTGATGAAAGATGCTCTTTGCAGCCAGATGAAGGTTAATATAGTGCATCATAGTGTGTCTCTGCGCCTGCACTTCTTCACACGTTCATGTCATTCAAACGGTCACCGCACAGATGTGCTTTGTGACCGCACGTCATAATTCAGAGCAACAAACTGTGTCTGTTTGACCAGCAGCAGCAGAAGAACTCACACAGTTAACTCAGTGTTTTCATACATTCTAGTGCTGTTCTTAACTCTGAAAAAGGGTTTGATCCTAGTTTTATTGGGCTTTAAAAAATTAATCTTACATAAAACATTTTCATTATCTACTGTACAGCAGAGCTTTAATTAGCAAAATACTCATTACTCTGTTAATACAATTATTAATATTCTTCTTCTGGATAGCTTGTTTAATTTACTTGATAAGGAGTGTCACAACAACTCTTCAAAATGATTTAAAGTAATTTAAGTAAAAAAAACTTAAAGTGATTTAAGTAAAAAAAACTTCAAATAAAGTAAAAATAAAAAACAACAAAATAAAATAGCTCTTCAAAATGACTTACAAATAAAGTAAAAAGTGCAACAAAAGAAAATTAAATAATATAGGGAAATATGAGTTTGACAAGAACTCTTCAAAATGATTTAAATCAAAGTAAAACATTTAATTACTTAAAATAAAGTAAAATATTAAATTATATGAAAAATAAAATGGTTAATTGTTCTCTATTAAGTAATAAAATAAAGCATGTACTTTAAATCACAGCTGTAACAAACCGACTGCAAATTTCTTTAATGCAATTAGTACGATTATTCTTGTGGATAACTGGTTTAATTTATTTAATATAAATGTTTTTTAATTTTACAATTTTTAATTTCATTATTAATATTTATGAAATTCTATTTATTAAACTGTGGTTGATTGTTCTGAAGTAAAAAAAGAAAAAGAAAGTAGTGCATTCATGTGGAGAAATTTTTGCTTATAAACCCCATTTGGCGTTTCGATTACTGTGCAACCTGAAGGAGAAGAGTCCAAAAGACTCGTCTGCCAAAAATATTTTGCGTTTTGGCAGATGATGGAAACCGCAGGGAAATTAATGATCTGTTTGATCCAATTGAGTCCACTTGCGTCAGCTGATGGTTGTTTGGGAATGTTTTTGGACTAGTTTTATGGCCTTTAATCTTTGACTCAGACGTGTTTAACGGAGTTGACGAGCTGCCCTTCAACAAATTACTTCATCCACCAGACGCTAAACATTATTCAGCAAGAGTGGAAAATGCCTTGCAGGAAAAACAAACAAGTGTGATACAATCCAGAAAGCTCTGAGCGGCATATCAGGAGAAGATATTGATTGTGCAAACGGTGTAGAACAATGGCTTCTTCAGAACGATGATTAAAAACAAATAAATCAATGTCTCTCATCAGATTCAAATCAGTCCGTGCTCTCAATATAAAGTCTGCAAAAAATTATGTATCTTTTGTCTTGTTTTTCAGTACAAATATCTAAACATTCTTAAACAAGATTCCTTTACTTGAGATGCTGAATTATAATATATTATGACTTACTTTATGGAAATGAATGAATGAAAATTAAGTGAAAATGAGAAAAATATCGGCACTATGTGGAAAAGTGGGCGGGGCATGAGCTAAGCTCATGAATATTATTTTCATGATGCCCTGATTTGCAGAAAGACAGACAGATTTTGGTGGGAGAATAGAATAGAATAGAATAGAATAGAAATGTGTGCAAAACAACATATATCCTCCAGACACACCTACTCCTTAATTAAAGAAAATCCTCTGAAAGGGAGAAAAACGAAAGAGCCTCCGGCAGAACTCGGTCTCCCACCGAGCGTCCAGGAAGAGTTTTATTCTTCACCACAGGGTTTGGGGCTGTAACACTTTTAAGGGGGATTTCCATGTGCATCCTTAATTGGACAAAGGTCATGCCAGGATGTCAGAGAAACTCAATATTCAATCAAAGGGAAATAAAACAGCTCTCTTTTATATTACAGATTAAAAAAAGAGCAAATGGAGACTTTGCTGAAATCTATAGAATTCTCTCCAGGATTTAAACGATTGTGCTCAGATTTGCCAAGATTCAAAAGAGTTTTAATTCATCTTTATAGCTCTGTATATAATTAGAAAATATTAGAAAATATCTTGTGTTAAGATAAAATATTCTGAGATTATTTATATAGTTTATTTATTTTTTTATAGCTAAGTAACCCCCTTTCTCACTGAAAGAAACATTTTTAAAAATAAATTAATTTTATATAAATATATTTATAAAAATGAAAAATGTAAATATTTATGGCTGCACTGTAAAAAATGATATGATCAATAAGTTATGACATGTTATTACATTGCTTTAAGCAATTTATGTTTTTTCTGTTATACAAGATTCAACTCATTATTTTAAGTCAGTTCAATGTAATTTAAGTTGAAACGACTTAAACATCCAAGTTGATTGTACTTAAAAATTTAAGTCAGGATTTTTTTTGTTTTTGCAATGTGGTAATTGTTCTTGATTTAACCACCATTTTACATTTGGCAACAATTAAGCACCTTTTTGGACCCCTTTCTCTTATCCTTTGTCTTCTCACACCATTTGCCAGTCATAGTGTGAAATCTAGCGCTCATGATCTAACCACAAACCAAAGACTAGTCAGATCTAGTCAGTCAGAGCCAGAAAAATTGAAAAGTTACATTTATGCATTTGGCTTTTATCCAAAGCGACTTGCATTGCATTCAAGAAACACATTGACATTCTAATCAGTTCTTGCTTTCCCTGGGAATCAAACCCATGACCTTGATGTTGCAAGTGCCACTCTCTACTGTTTGAGATACAGGAAAGCTGTATAGTTGCTCTGACAGATGATTAACAATCTAAAATGCTTCATATTTGTCATAAAATGTAACAGAACTAGACTAGCGGGTTCAAGTCAAGTTCTCTGTTACAGGCTTTTTTAACTGTGTGAAAAGTCTGGTTTAGATTTGTTGTGCGTAATCTCTTTCCTATTTTTTCCTGTTCCAGAGACTACAGATCCCATCTCGCTGGACGACTGCTGTAAGGATGGCAAAGACAGAGGCCAGGAGTCTCAGGACTGCACGAGTCTGCCGCTCATCTCCGAATCCATGACCTGCAGGTTTGTTCCAGAGCTTCACGATTTCCACAGTAAATGCGTTAAAAAGAAAAAAATCAGTTTGTTAGTTGAGCAAGCCATCGACGTCTAAACGTGACGCGACAAAAGCAAACAGAGCCCCGTAAAGTCAGCGATGCTGTCAATGCAAATGGAACAAGTCAATAAAATAAACACCTTTTGCATGCTTTCTTTCCACTTGTCTCGAAAGAAGAAAAGTCCAAAATCTCAAAATTGATCAGTACATGAAAAACATTATTAAAGTCTTGTTACGTTTTGCTCAGAAACAGATGATACAAACTCACAGTCTCTCATTTCCACCAATACGGATCAATGATTTTGGTGACATCACTCTGAACTTCAGCTTCATCAGATTGTCTGTCCAATCAGATGCTGAAGCTCTGCCCCCTACATGATAAACAGATGCTGAAGCTCCGCCCCCTACATGATAAACAGATGCTGAAGCTCCGCCCCCTACATGATAAACAGATGCTGAAGCTCCGCCCCCTACATGATAAACAGAAGCTGAAGCTCCGCCCCCTACATGATAAACAGATGCTGAAGCTCCGCCCCCTACACGATAAACAGATGCTGAAGCTCCGCCCCCTACATTATAAACAGACGCGGAAGCTCCGCCCCCTACATGATAAACAGATGCTGAAGCTCCGCCCCCTACATTATAAACAGATGCGGAAGCTCCGCCCCCTACATTATAAACAGAGCCTGAAGCTCCGCCCCCTACATTATAAACAGAGCCTGAAGCTGCAGCCCACACTTCCTATTTCAGGGGAAATCACTTCAACACATTGAATGATGCTGAGCGTTTCAAGGCACTTTAGGGAGTATTTTGGAGTTATACACACATCGTTTACCACTACTTTGTTTCCAATCAGATTGGAGGATACAATTATGGTCATTTTCAGCATTAATGTTATTTTTAGTCTTTACTAGAGCAGGTTTTCCTGCTTGAATGTTGATTGTATTCCCCATTTTCCCCATTATTTTGTTCCTGTATTTCAAATATTTCATATTTGTAGTTCCTGTCTCTATGAAGCCCCTCTTTCTGAAAGCACACTGTGCTCTGATTGGTCGGCTGGATCGGTGTGTTGTGATGTCCCATAACTATCAGTTTCAACAAATGACTAAGTCACTCAAGCCCCACCCCTTTATTCTTTGCATGAATTATGATAATGAGGAATATTTCGGAGTGTTTGTTCCCCGAAGAAACTCAAGAATCAATGGAGGCGTTTCAGGAGTTCAGAAACACTGACTCTGATAGAGAAGAACTGCAGATGGAGGAGAACTGCGTTCATGATCAAACAGTAACGTTAGAGAAGGATGAATGTGGAAAAAAGGTCCTGTTTAAAGTATGTATCAGATGGTCTGTGAACCGCATTATTCGTGCAGAAGCAATGCATCATGGGTAGAAGTGGCGACTGTGGCTTCGACTGTAATGATACGATCAGTTCCAGTTGATGCCGATACGTCTTGGCCTTCAAAGTGATCTGGAATTTGTCTTAATGAGAAAGTGGTGAAAAAAGGGGTGATGTTTGGGAATTTTTGGTAGGTGGGCTTTTGCAAAAATGGGACTCTTTCCAAATCCAGGAAATTCCACTGAGGTGAAACTCTAGTCAGACAGAGAAGAGCTAAAGCGACCCGAATAACAGGAAATCTGCAGATTATTTCTGACACAGAAAAGGGGAAAAACAAGCAAAAGGAGAAACTGCAGAAGACTTCTCCCTTAAAAGGCTGTTCGGAGAGGGGATGCACATCGAGGATGGATGGATGGGCTGATTGTGAAAGAGCGAAAGAGACAAACAGTCATCGTCTTACCGTAAAAACTCGGCTCCGTGCGTCAGTGCTGCGGCCCGGTCTGGATCAGAACCAAACGGTGTCGAAAGAGCGCTCGGCGTCTGCTCTCTAACATCTGTCTTGCGGTTTAAAGCGCTCAGGAAGCAGAATCAGCTTCATAAAAGGGAATTTCACTCAGTATTTCTTGTTTCCAGTACCAATTAAATCAAAATACATTTACATGAGATGCTAAATGACCAAACTGTGTTGGATCGGTTCAAAAATTAAGATTAAAAATTGTAAAAGTCCCATACACTTTCATTAAGGGGGTCAAAACGTAATACAATAACTATAATAGAGGGTTTAAGATTGACTTACTGTTTATCCATTCAATTACTGTTTATTACATGCTAAAACATGCCAACGACGTGCTAAATCAAGCTAGCAGTGTTCTAAAACATGCTACCAATATGCTAAAATAAGCTATTAGCATACTAAAACATTTCACCAACATGCTAAAAAGAGCTAGCATCATATCAAAACATGCTACCAATATCTTAAAATAAGCTAGCATCAAATTAAAACACACTAACAATGTGCTAATACAAACTAGCAGTGTACTAACACTAGATCGTGCAAACAACAGAGTCATTCCAGTACTGTAAACATGCACTAAAACATGCAAACAAAATGCTAAATCACGACAACAACATATTAATTCATGTTAACAACATGTTAAATCATTTTGCTAACATGTAACTCATGCTAACAAGCTGAAACAAGCTAACAATATGTTAGCTCATGCTAGCAGCATGCTAATTCATGCTGTCAGTGTACTAAAATATGCTACCGAAAGGTTAAAACATGCTAGCAGCATACTAAATCATGTCAGAAACGTGTTAATTCATGTTAACAACATGCTCAATAATGTAAAAAATGTGCAAAACATGTTAGTAGCACGTGAAATCATGCTAGCGATGTGCTAATTCATGCTAATTGTGTGTTAAAACATAGCTTTTCATTGCAATGCAGTCTTTCCTTAGATTTCAAAAGCTCATTGGAAATATCCTTTAGTCTATCTATCATTTAGCTCATGTATTCATAGCTAGTCAGAAATCCTGCAGGTTACGGGTCTTTCTCAACGACACAATGAACACACTGTGCTCAGTTCCTGTAATCTGTTGATCTTCAAGCACTGGCCAGGATCCCTGAGATGTTCTGAGCTACAGTAAATGTGTGTGTGTGTGTGTGTTTTAGGATCGCTCAGGAACAGTGCTGTGCTACGGTTCTTGACGACAACATTTGCACCAGCGGCATCAACATGGCGAAGGACCAGGGCAGTTGTGACGGCCTCTTGTCCAGCAGTACATGTGAAACGAAGACGGCCAAGGTGTGTTTGAGTGTGATTTCAGCGCATGCATATACATGTATGTACACACATACAATACTGTTAAAAAATTTGGGGTCAGCAACATTTTTTTTTTTTTAAAGAGATCAACGGTCTTATTCAGCAATGACACTTTGCATTGATATAAAAAGTAACACTAATGGAATTAATATTGTTCCAAAAGATTCTATTTCAAACAGATGCTGTTCTTTTGATCTTTATATTCATCAAATAAACCTGATTAAAACAGTATGTTACGGCTTCCACAAAAATAAAATATATATATAAATATAAACCACTGTTTTTAACACATATAATAATCATAAATGTTTGTTGAACATCAAATTATCATATTAGAATCATCACTGTTTTACTGTATTTATCATCTAATAAATTCAGCTTTAATCACAGGAATAAATGACACTTTACTATATATTCACATAGAAAACAGCTGTTTTACACTGATATAATATTACACTGTTTTACTGTATTTATCATCTAATAAATTCAGCTATAATCACAGGAATAAATGACACTTTACTATATATTCACATAGAAAACAGCTGTTTTACACTGATATAATATTACACTGTTTTACTGTATTTATCATCTAATAAATTCAGCTTTAATCACAGGAATAAATGACACTTTACTATATATTCACATAGAAAACAGCTGTTTTACACTGATATAATATTACACTGTTTTACTGTATTTATCATCTAATAAATTCAGCTTTAATCACAGGAATAAATGACACTTTACTATATATTCACATAGAAAACAGATATATCACAATATTTACTAATTTTACTATATTTTTCATGAAAGAAAATGCATCCATGTTGGGTAGAAGACACACACACACACACACACACACACACACACACACACACACATACTCTCTCTCGCTCTCTCTTTTTGAGAAATGTTTAGCTTATAAAGTGTACTCGCTCTGTGTCTCTTTGAAATAAAGGAGACCTGTGTTAATATTTCATAGGTAATGCAGTGCGATTTAAGTGTCCAGGTTTGGGTCTGTGTTCCTGTCGGTGCACGTCTGTGTGAGACACTCAGATCACAATAAGATGATAAATGGGGTTTTTAAGGCAGGAACTCTTCTAGAGAGCGAGGGGTAAAAATAGATGTCTTTCTCTCAGCACTGTTTACGTTGAGCAGGAGAGAACTTGCCCACATTATAAAAGTGGAGGCTGATCCTGTCAGACAGCGTTATAAATCCAGCTCAGATTATACGCTCAGGCTCTCCGCCAAACCTCTGCATGAAGAACAGAGTGTCTCGTCAACCTTTAACACACACCTGAGTGTGTTTCAACATTACAATCCACCAGCTGCCTGCTGTCTTCTAGGAAACATTCATCATGTGTTGTCAGTGGGACTCGATAGTGACTATAAAAGTTTATATCTCTAACCGCTGAGCTTTATTTCTCTGAGACCTTTCAAAGCATGTATTAGATGAACTTGTAGCAAGTTTCAGCTCTCTTTAAATCACCAGATATGTTTGTTTCCTCTAAATCTCTAGAGCTGCATTTTCCAGTGAGTTTTCAGTTATTAGAAACCTTATTCAAAAAATTAATGAACAAAAGATGCACGTGTTGATTTGATTTACTCTGAAACAGGATGTGAGGGCGGGGCTTATTGATAAGCTCCTCCCCCTTTAAAACAGCCAATAGCGTTTAGTTTCTCTCACAGTTCAGAGCCGTTGATCTCGATAAAGCCGCAGTTTCTCCTGATCTCTCCCCGTTCCAAGTTAGAGAATGTTAACTAATGTTAATCTTAACAGTTTCAAGAATGTTTAGGCATTTGTTCTGAAAAACAGGTTTGATGACCTAATCCTGGACTCAGTGTGTGTTTAAATAATCCGGCAGGTTTATCAAGTTGCACATATCTCTGATTTTCCACATTAAGTTGCTTTTGCTCCAGCGCAGCATCTTCATCTTGAATACAGAAAGATCTTTTCTGGTGAATTATCAGACTTGATCTGTGTCTGGAAACCAGCCATGATGCTTACCGGATCTCTCTCTCTCTCTCTCTCTCTGTGTCTCTGTCTCTCTCTCCTCTCTCTCTCTCTCTCTCTCTCTCTCTCTCTCTCTCTCTCTCTCTCTCTCTCTCTCTCTCTCTCTCTCTCTCTCTCTGTGTCTCTCTCTCGCTCTGTGTCTCTGTCTCTCTCTCCTCTCTCTCTCTCTCTCTCTCTCGCTTTGTGTCTCTGTCTCTCTCTCCTCTCTCTCTCTCTCTGTGTCTCTCTCTCGCTCTGTCTCTTTCTCTCTCCCTCCTTCACCTCCCTCTCTCTCTCTCTCGCCCCTCTCTTGCTCCCTGTCTGTCTTTCTGTCTCTCTCTCTCTCTCTCTCTCTCTATCTTCCCCCTCTCTCTCTCCACATAGGTGTGAATATTGTTTTGTGACAGACTGATGGATCATCAAAGGTCTGGTGAAAATAAAGACAGCATGTGTCTGTTTACCGCAGTAATCTTGACTCCCTGAACTGCGTCACTGTTTTCTCCCTGCATAGGCAGCTTACTTATAAGAAATAAAACTTTATAAGTGATTTAAAACTCTCTACAAAAGATTGTATCAAAATTTGGCTTTAAAATGTAGCTGAGCCAATGACATCAGTCTTTAATAAGCTTAGAAATTCAGGGCCTCGGGGTGAGTTTGCTGGGACGTCCACTGCTGGGGAGACTGGGAACTGTCTTGAACGTTTTCCACTTAATGATAATCTGAATAATGGAATAATGGATTTCACATTATGTAACACATCACAGATTGATGGGAGCAAACTGATCAGCATGATCAGCAAACTGACAAAACCAGGCATTTGATCGGCAGCACCAGTCTGATACTTATCCTCTTAGTTTATCCGTCATGAAGCGTTGGCAGGGCGATGTGCGATGTGAAGACGGGACGCAAGCAAGGCAGGTTTCCAGAAATCATACTTACTTTACCAATGACCATAACTCGGGAGACCAGACAGTTAAACCCGACAGACACAACTAACTTCAATAACACGATTGAACACAGGAGGGAATATATAGGGATGAGACGGGATGAGGAACAGCTGGTGAGAATAATGACAGTGATTACGCGACAGCTGTGGGAAGTGAAACGATGACACGACTGACAGGAAGTGACAAAGAAGACCCAGACAGACAGGAACAAGTGTTGCATAATCACACACGGCTTTTCCATTTTTCTAGTTTAAAAAATATAATATTATATTATATTATATTGTATTATAAATAACACATTTTTCTATAGACATATGTATGTCACATTAAATATATAAATGTGTGTGTGTCACTTACAATATATTAGTATAGAAATGAACTTAACAAAATAGCATTTATTAAATAGTGTAACATTATAAACATTTAATAATGATTATTATTAAAATGTATTATTCATAAAATAATCAATTAAAATGTATTAAATAGTATATAATTCTTTACTAAATAAGTAGATAAGTCTAAAATTAATTATATTCTAGTATATTAAAATTAAATAGCATTAAATGATAATGTATATAATGACTATTATTAAACAAAATTTATATATATATATATATATATATATATATATATATATTAGTATAGAAATTATATTTTTAAAAATAAGCAGATAAGTCTAAAATAATAAATTATATTCTAGTATATTAAAATTAAATAGCATTAAATTATAATATTATATATATAATGATTATTATTAAACAAAAATTATATATACATATATTAGTATAGAAATTACCTTTTTAAAAATAAGCAGATAATTCTAAAATAATACATTATATTATAGTATAATAATATTAATTGAACAGTGTAAATGAATAAAATATTCACATCCTCATTTATAAACCTGATTTGCCCCGATGTTCCTCATGTGTGGTGCGGGATGTTCTCCTCCTCTGCAGATGTGCTGCGAGTGCTGTTTGCTCGGCCGGGCGGCGCAGGAGCGAGGCCTGTCATGTGACCTGACCCTGGCGGTGGGGTACCAGTGCGGCGTGGTGTCCCGGGCCTGCTGCGTGGACCGCCTGCCCAACAGCCACGGCAACTCAGGTGTCTTGCTCTTTCAAAATAAACCAGTTTAATTGAAAAACACAAGCTTCAGCTCCTTAAAGAGACAGTTCACTCAAAAAGGACAAATCTGTCATCATTTACTCATTACCCTCAGTTTGTTCCAAGCCTGCATAGGTTTCTTCGTCAGCATTTTAGTAGTACTGTCTCACTATAAATATAAATCAAACAGTCTATATTCAATGTGAAGATCCTGAGGTTTAAGTCTGCAGTTTGTGATGGACTCTACTGCCCTCTAGTGCCGCGGAGGAGACCAGACACTGACCGCTAAAGCTTTTTACATTTACATTCATGCATTTGGCAGACGGTTTTATCCAAAACATCATCTTTACCCAAAACATCTACATCTTACCATTTGAATCAGTTCTCTAAGTTTTAATGCATTCATTAAATGTGCTTCAAAATTACAGATTTACCTGATGCACAAAACACAGAGGAGCTGTGCAGAGGTATCTGGAACTATACAATCCTATAAAAACATGCAATCAAATGCATCTTATGAATATATCATTGAGAGTAACACTTTACAGTCATGCATTGTTGTTAAGTGTGTGTGTGTGTGTGTCCACTGAAGCTGCAGGCTGTGCTCAGCGCTGTCTGAATGGCACTTGTGTCTGTCTGGAGGGATACAAGCTGAAAGCAGACAGAAAAACCTGCGAAGGTCAGCATTGATTAATCTCAGGTTATGCCGGAAGATCTCGAGATCTCGTGCCGTAACTGTGTGTGATATCTGTGTGTCGGCAGACATCAACGAGTGTCTGCTGGGCGCTCATCACTGCCAGCCGGGCGAACGCTGCATCAATACGCTGGGCTCGTACCGCTGTCAGAGAGAGGTCAGCTGCGGCACGGGCTACGAACTCACCGACAGCAACAAGTGTGAAGGTGTGCAGCTCTAAAACTAATCATGAGTGATTATATGGGATTAAAAAGGGATCATGAAAGGATCATTATTAGGATCATGAAAGTCACTAAATAAACTCTATATATATATATATATATATATATATATATATATATATATATATATATATATATATATATATATATATAACTATTGTAATATATCACTAAAAAAGATCACGAAAAATTAAATAATAATTTGTGATAATATATATCAAATTATTATTATTATTACTAAATCTAAAATTAAAATTAAAATTAATTAAATTAAATTAAAATTGAATATTGCAATATTTCACTGTAAAATAAACAAATTAACAAACAAAAATAATGTTAAAACAATATTTTGTGATTATATATCAATATTATTTGTAAATCCTATTTTTGTTATTATTTGTATTATTATCAATATTAATATTATTATAAAGTAAAAAAATATTACTGTTGTAATATATCACTTTAAAAAAAGATTATGAAAAATAAAATAATAATTTGTGATAATATCAAATGTATTATTATTATTACTAAATCTACAGTCAAAATTAAATGAATTTATTAAATTAAATTTAAATTAAATATTGCAATATTTCACTGTAAAATAAACAAATTAACAAACAAAAATAATGTAAAAACAATATTTTGTGATTATATATCAATATTACTTGTAAATCCTATTTTTGTTATTATTTGTATTATTATCAATATTAATATTATTATAAAGTAAAAAAATTATTACTGTTGTAATATATCACTGTAAAAAAAGATTAAGACAAATAATATAATTATTATTACAATGTTTTTAACAAAGTATGGAAAATTACCATTGTAAATTACCATTGTAATATTTCACTGTAAAATAACATTGAAAAATAATATTATATTTTTTCCATAAAATAAAAAATAAATTAAGAAAAATAATATGTTGTGATCATATCAAAATGACAATAAATTAATCTTAATCTAATTAATTTTATGATTATTATTATTATTATCACTACTACTGAAATTATTAAACAAAATAAAATAATTAAAATAATAAAAATTTTACAGTAACTTTTATTTTGAAGGAAAACTTTATTCTAACACAGATTTTTATTTTGCTCCATATTTGTATTTACTGAAATCACAGTCTTTGCGATGTGATTATCGCTCTAAGCCATAATGGGGAGTTTTGTGCCCTACAACCGACAAACCACTTATTTAAGTGAATTCTCCTTAATGATAATAAATGAATAATGTGCATGTGTGTGTTTGATGTTTCAGACATTGATGAGTGTGAGACGGGCACTCACAACTGCGGAGCCGAGATGATGTGTCAGAACACCGTCGGCTCCTTCCGCTGCCGGCCCAGAATGCAGTGCGGCGCGGGATTCATTCAGGACGCTCTCGGCAGCTGCATCGGTGAGACATCCGCGTCAAACCCTACGGCAGTGTCTGACATCTCAAACACTCTTCTAACAATGTCTGTGCTTGTGTGTGACAGATATAAACGAGTGTCTGAGTGTGACCGGACCGTGTCCGGCGGGTCACATGTGCTTCAACACGGTCGGCTCCTACAGCTGCCAGAGACAGTCTGTGAACTGCGGGCGCGGGTACCACCTGAACGCCGAGGGCACGCGCTGCGTCGGTACGGGACACACTTGAGCATCAGGGAAGAATCTCATCTATTAATACAGTAGAATTGGTGTTCAGAGAGAAAATAAAATATAAATAATATGATTATATTATATAGGCTATTTTATGATTATATTACATGTACTTATACTATAACCCATAATGTTACACTCAGATATGAGTCACGTTGCAGAAGTAAAATGGGTTGGAAGTTCATTCTAAGTATTAGAAAAGAGTGCAGAAAAACTTTACAGCAAAATGACTAATATTATAATTGGTCTTCAGAGAAAAAAACTGAAATATTAAATAATAAAAATTATACATAAAATAATAATAATAATATTAAAACATCAAGCTCTTATTTCATCCCAAAATGAAAAGGACAAATAAATAAATAAATAAAATAATCAAAATACATATTTTATAATTATATTAAACAACAAATAATGTGTCACTAATATTATAATTGGTCTTCAGAGAAAAAATAAATAAATATCAAATAATACAAATTATATTTAAAAATATAATTGTAATAAAAAAAATCAAGCTCTTATTTCATTTATTTTAGCTCTTTATTTCATTTATAAATAAATAAAAATAAATAAAGAAAATAATGAAAATAAATATTTTATAATATTAGAGAGCCACTAATATTATAATTGGTCTTGAGAGAAAAATAACTAAATATAAAATAAAAAAAAATATAAATAAAATAATAAAAATAATTATTTCATGCCAAAAATAAAAGAAAAAATAATAAATATTGTATGTATAATTATATTAAGTTGCACATTATTTGTCGGCAATATTAATTCAATATCAAATAATAAAAATGCTCAAAAAGTAAAAAACAATAATTTATATAATTGATAACATAAATAATAAAATATATTTTATGTTATAAAGTACGTTTTCACTCAGAAATTCATAATTTTCTAGAAATAAAATAGGAGTGTGAATGCCATTTTATTCTGATTATAGATTACAATAGATTAGATTAGATTATGATTATATTATATATATTCAGTATATTTATACTGTGGTGGAAATTCGTTTCCTAAATGTTTATCAATAAAGCACAAGTGAGATTCTCGAAAGGTATAACAATCTTAAAGCTTTATTTCTTGCAAGAAAGACATTCACACACCCAGACAATGTCTAAGCATGTGAAGGCAAAGAGCAAAAAGTTTCATTACTTTTTATAGAGTTTCTAAGCCCCCACCTTTGCTTCTTCTCAGATCAGCTCGTCACGTTTAATGACTAAACACAATATGTATTCTTCATGCACTAGGTACAGTTTGGGTCTGTGCTTGCTAGCAACACACAACAGTAACAGAACATTCAGTTACATTGATAAGCTTGCCTACGTCTAAGGATAAGGATTAATAAGTGTATATACTTCTAAAGATTAATAAGTACATAAGAAATAAAATTTCCATCACACTCCACACCTTTTTCATTTTTGAAAACTTAAAACATGGTAATATGACATTTTATCAACTTCTATAGTGATCCTTGTTCCCTTAACAGCCTTCATTCAGTCATACGCATGTACATCATTTTCAATATCATCATTATAGTTCAACCCTTCAACATCTTGAGTCAAATTTTTGTGATTCTCCATTGCAGTTTTGTTAAAACTATCATATTCTCTAGAAGACACTTTCATGAATATGCTCGATACAGCTTTGTTATCTAGATTAGTAAATGAAATCAAACCGATCTTTCTGTGAATTTCAGGTCTTAAAGCTAGTCTTGTAGTGATGATCAGTCTTGTGAAACCGCTACCATCTTCTCCAAATCGCCAAAGTTCTGAATGTTCTCACCACTCCCAAAACAGACGGGTCAGCTGTACAGATTTCCTCATCCCTCAGCCACCGAGCCTGTCCAAGCACTTGCCAACCAGCCGGCTGACACGCTCAAGTTATAAATGGTGTTTGTCATTGTTCTTGCGTTGTTATTTGGGATGGCTCATCCTCTACTGGTTCCAGCACCTTTCGACAGTGTGTCCCATGGATCCAGGTTGCCCTCTCAGCTACCTTCACCGCTGTGTGGGTCACTAGCAGCATCTGGAATGGCCCAAACCAGCGCCTCTGCTTCCAATGCTTCCGCCTCAGGTCCTTCACAAGAACGTAGTCTCCTGGCCTGATATCATGCAGAGGTCCTTCTGCTGCCACTGGAAATGCTGCTTTAACCTGTTGGGTGACGTTATAGAAAACCTTACCCAGTTCAACACAATACTGTAACATGTCATGTTCACACAAAGTGGTGTCAGGTATTGGTCTAGGTTTTTCTGGTACACACCCCATATGAGTAGGTTGTTCGAAAAGAACTTCAAAGTGGGAAAGATTTGACCTTCCCTTTAGCCTCATTCCCATATATGTTAGTGCTATTGGTAGTGCTTTTGTCCAGGTCAACCCTGTTTGTTCACACATTTTTACCACTATCATCAAATGTGAAAATGGTCTATCTGGGCTGGGATGCCCCACCTGTTTCATTACCTGACCCCGTCCTACATTGTTGGCGGTGCAAATGCCGCATCTGCTGCAATATTCAGCTGCCACTGTGGAAAAACCTTTTGTGAAACAATTTTGTTTTATAACAGTCAGCATTCCCCATTTTGACACATGGTCCAAACCCATGTGTCAATCCTGCATATGCCTGAAAGAAATCAGATGTTAAACAATGTTTTTTCATTTCGGCCCAACCAGAGTCCGTCTGCCAATCTGAGTTTATCTGTTGGTGAAGAGAATTGTTGCATTAGTTGCTCAACATTACTCATTGTAGTTTCTGCATCAAACCTAGCTGAATTGTAAGTGAAAGGTAGTGTGGCGGCAGTTTTCGTGACCACGTCAGCTGCTCTGTTTCCAATGGAAACGTCATCTTGACCTTGTTTATAGCAACCTTAGAGGATTTTACTTTGTTGCCACTTTAGGGTTTCGGCATATTTGGGGCTCTAGGCTGGACCGCTGCGTTGACAGCCTGTAAGTCTTTAACAAAACCATCGGTCGGCTGACCTTTATCTCTAATTGTTTTTTTTTTTATTAATTTATATTTTTATTTTATGTTCCTATAATCGGTGTTCTCACAGGAGAATCAGAGCATTCTATAATCACTCCCCTGTCTAACAGCACATTAAACACAGGACTGATACCATCGATTGCTTCTTGTTTTAGTAGACATTACATCTTTTTTGGTCTATAGTCCACTTTTGGCGTGATGTGAACAGGCTTACATCCTATTATTAAACCGACGTCGTACTTATCTTTTGCCCATAAGTTGTCTGGCACGGTCTCTAGTCCTTTAGGAATTTCAATCTTGTCCAGTCATGTCAATTGTGTCTTGATTGAATCGTCATCATCATTATTGTTCTCTGTCCTGTCAATGATTCATATCATGCTTGTTTATACCAACCAGTACTGGTGCTTTGATAGATTTGTCTAGTCTGATCAATCATTTCCCAATCATTTAGTTCTCTACATTTTTGGATGAATTGACCTGCATCTTTCCACTGTGCTTTTAGTGGTTTTGAAAGAGAAATGTGTGGTCGTGCATCGGCTATGTCATAAAATTCTTTTTGAAGCTCTGTCAATTTTATGCCAACCACGCACCACTCATTACTCCAGTACAGACAATCAGACATCAATTCTTCAATTTCCATTGCCCCCCATCGCTGCGCAAATTCATCATCAAGTTCATTGCTGACATGGGCTGTGTAATGTAAATCTGCTTCGACCATGAAGTCAGCGGTCGGTTTAATTCTATCATGTGCCTTTATGGTCAGACTTGAATTTGGGGTCAGCCATTCGTACACAAACAACTCAGCAGATTTAGAGAGCAACCGCATATCAGCAGTGAGACCAGACTCATCACAGTAAATATTCACATGCAATTTACATAGCAAATCATCTTCCTAATAGATTGCATGGGCATGTCTGAGTGATCAGCAATTTGTGTTCAAATGATTTTCTATTAATCATACATGTTAAAGGAGTGGAATAAGGTTCTTCAACCCCATGTCCTGTGGCGCTTCAAGAAGAAGCCCACTTTCCTGACAATGACATTGGCTGGGGCAATTCTGTTTCAACAATTACTAAATTTGTGGTCCCTGAATCTAGCAAGAATGTTATTGGAGTATTTTCTACTGTAATCTCTACCAAGGGCAGAGAAACATTGGGTGGAAACACGCATCAGCAAGCGCTTCTTCATTGCAAGGAGCGAGAGAGAAGAAAAAAAGTATTTGGACAATACTCATCTGCTTTTGGATGGACACGGCTCCCGTTGCTCACCGCCTCCCCATTTCAATCCGCTTGTTGTTGTTTTCTGCTTTTCATAGCATCAGAACATTTATTGCGCCAGTGTCCCTTTTTGCCACAGTTAAAACAGGTGTCTCGGTCAGTGACTGGTCGTCGATTTTGTCCATCTCGTCCTTTTCCCCTGCCCCTTCCCCTTCCTGTTGTCCTCCATTGACATTCAGTCCAGACATATTTACCATTGCCAGTTGTAGTTCAATGTTCTTTAGCACTGGAAATGCAGTTGTGATCTGTGCTGTGAGTTTCGTCGCTCCATCTCCTCCTGCCACCTCTATCATCGGCATCCTGTATTTCTGGACTTGTCGGTCCCTTTTGCCTTGCTGTGGGGTCACGACGTGAGTCAGTTGACTTTTGCTGATGGTTTTGCTGAATAGCTGGGAGGAGGTTCAAGTGGAGTGCTTGGTCCCGCTGCAGGAACATATGTCCGTCCACGGCGTGTTTTGTATTCATCGTCGTTGTCGTCGTTGTCATCGTTGAAGGGAGGTGGATGGTGACTTGTTCGGTCAGGGTCAGGGTACAGATCGGGAAAGCTGGACTCTTTGCGTCGTTGTTGGCGAGGATCGTTGATGGGAGGGCGGCGAGCCGGATTGCACATGTCCTCCTCCAGCACGTGTTTGTCCACTCGAACAAAACAATCATCATGTGAAAAGATAGAAGAACAAGACACACATTCAGTTTTTAACTCATCCATTGGTTTTACTGCTTTTCCCTTCCTATCTTCATTTGATTCTAAAAGGGCAATTGCTTTACATATCTGTGTTTGTAGTCTTGTAATTGCCTCAGCCAACCACATGTCAATTATCCTACCATCTTTGGTATGGTTTTCCATTTCTGTTTTCTTTACCACATGAGTGAGCCAATTTTTCTTTGTGGCTTCTAAATTTGATACACTCAAACGTCCCCTGAATCCATATTGATTCATTAAATAATCAACTCGTGGATGCCACCACGTTCCATGCTTATCAGTCATTATTTTAAAGCACCCTTTCGAGAAGTCCACTTTTGGTCAATTTTTTTTTTAAATTTTCATTACCCATGATGTTCTTTCTTTACAAATTACTTTTTCCCTTTTTTTTTTCTCTTTTTTTTCAAATCCGCGTGGTCACCCTGCCTTTATTCGTCAATAAAGGTCTTTTTGACCCTTTTGGATCCTGCGTGGTCAACACGCCCTGCCTTTATTCTACAATAAAGGTCTTTTGCGACCCCTTTGGATTGTTCTCTTAGTAACTTTAGTAAAGACAAAATCTCTCACCGTTTTGTGCTTGAATCTTGGTGAGTTATTTTCTGGGATTGCGTCCACCTAGGCCGTCATGAGGGTACAGACAATCCTCCTTCCCTTAATAATGGGGGTTAGAGCCACAGATCTTGTCTTGGGATGGCCAATCGATTGTCCTCCTCACGGCAGTCATCGGCTTTGCAATCGCATCCTCGTCGCCAGTTTGTGGTGGAAATTCGTTTCCTAAATGTTTATCAATAAAGCACAAGTGAGATTCTCGAAAGGTATAACAATCTTAAAGCTTTATTTCTTGCAAGAAAGACATTCACACACCCAGACAACGTCTAAGCATGTGAAGGCAAAGAGCAAAAAGTTTCATTACTTTTTATACAGTTTCTAAGCCCCCAACTTTGCTTCTTCTCAGATCAGCTCGTCACGTTTAGTGGCTAAACACAATATGTATTCTTCATGCACTAGGTACAGTTTGGGTCTGTGCTTGCTAGCAACACACAACAGTAACAGAACATTCAGTTATATTGATAAGCTTGCCTACGTCTAAGGATAAGGATTAATAAGTGTATATACTTCTAAAGATTAATAAGTACATAAGAAATAAAATTTCCATCACAATACACAGAAGTGAAATTTATAATTGACATCAATAAGACATCAAATAATACAAACCCTGAAAAAATCCAGTTATTTCACCCCAGAATCTAGGAAAAATCTATAAATAATATCATATAATAAATAAAATAATCAATTTAAATATTTTAGATATAATTGTATTACATTGCATATAATGTGCCACTCAGAAAATGGGGTTTGAATGCCATATTCTACACTTTAGCTTGGTTTGAAAGTGAAGTGTGAGTCTTGAAATCCAGCTATTTGTGTGTGTACTGTCCCTTTAAGAGACATGAGCTCTGATCGACTGACCTCTCGTCTCAGATATCGACGAGTGCGCGGGGCCTGATAACTCGTGTGACGGTCACGGCTGTATTAATCTGGTGGGCTCGTATCGCTGCGAGTGCAAGGCCGGTTTCATCTTCAACAGCATTACCAGAGTCTGTGAAGGTCAGTCAAAGGTTGCAAGTTCAATCCAACACCAGGGTTGATACATCAGAGCGTATTTTCCAAACACCACCGGTTTCTTTCTCTTGAACATCAGAAATCACTTTTGCACTTAATACAAAGATTTAAAAAAAAGTATTATATTTGTATAACCATTTTAAATTAAATATACATTAAATCATTGTTATTATAAATGAAAACACTATTTAAATTAAATAATACAAAATATTATTAAATAATATTTTAAGTGTTATTTTTGTAATTATTTAAATAATTTATTTAAATATATTTAATTGAATTATACTATATATATGTATTTGATGTAACTTAATAAAATATATAATAAAATATTAATTTAAATAAAACTAAATTACACTATATTATTTAATTTATAATAATTTAAAATATTATTAAACATATTTACACATTAAACTTTAAATTAATGCATTAAATGACAATATTTAAGAAGATAATTATATATTATATCGATTAAATATTTTTATTATTATTAAATGATACTATATATATATATATATTTATTTATTTATTTATATAATGTAATTTAAATAACTAAACTATAATTAAATATTATTGTAATTGCTATTTTATGATTACATTTTTTTAATCATACATAATTTTAATTAAATTATACAGTTTCTATTAATTTAAATAATTAAATATATAATTAAATATTATTTCATAATATATTAAATATATTTTATGTATTTATATGTTATATATTGTAAATTACACTGTATAGTATTTCATTTATAATAATTAAATACATGTATTATTAGTAAACAATGCTATATATGTATATATAAGAATGTAAATTAAATAATCAAACTAATTATAAATATTAATTAAATTTCTACTTTGTAAAAAATATCATATAATTTTAATAAAAAATTTATTTAAATAATAAAAATATAATTAAACATTTTAATGATAATGTTTCTATTATAATTACTTTAATCATTATTTTAATCATCATTTAAACTGCTATCATTTATCATTGCTTGTCTCCTGTTAATCCGTATGCCGTTTTCCTTTCTTTTGACCGTCAGATATCAATGAATGCAGGAACTATCCCGGCCGACTCTGTGCACACAAGTGTGAAAACATCCTGGGTTCGTACAAGTGCAGCTGCACCACTGGCTTCCAGCTGGCCAGTGACGGAAGGAACTGTGACGGTACAGGAAATCCCACGGGAATAACGAATAATCCACCCGTTCAGTCTCGGTTCATTCACTGGCCTGTCGTTTAACCCACAGACCTGAACGAATGCGAGAGCAACCCCTGCAGTCAGGAGTGCGCCAATGTGTACGGATCCTATCAGTGTTACTGTCGCCGCGGTTACCAGTTGAGTGATGCGGACGGGATCACCTGTGAAGGTGAGTGGCTGAGGCTAGACGTGTGTGCTGTAAAACGCCATAAATTCAACATGTCATGTGTTCTGATCCTCAGACATCGATGAGTGCGCGCTGCCCACCGGTGGGCACATCTGCTCTTACCGATGCCACAACACTCCGGGCAGCTTCCACTGCTCCTGTCCCGTCACGGGATACGCAGTCGCTCCCAACGGACGCAGCTGCCAGGGTCAGGAACACGTTATCACGACAATCTCAATGTTCATAAATCACAATACAGAATAACATGGTAACACTTTACGATAAGGTCTCATTTGTTAGTAAATGCATTAAAACTAACATGATCAAACCTTTATGAACCTTTCTTAACGTTAGTTAATTGAACCTCGAAACCTTATTGCACTGTGAACCATTATCACAAATATATTTCTATTTCAGTTTTATTTTTTATAATAACCCTGTGTATCATTAGTCCGAAATCATAAAAGTTGGTCAAAATCGATTTTCAGTAAAATATAGAGTGGTAAAAATGTATACATAAAAAATGTATTTGCAGTAATTATGTACATGAAGTGGTAAAAATTTATTTTAATTTGCAATCAAAAATGCACATGAAGTGATAAAAAACACAATAAATAAAACAAAAATGTATTTGTAGTAAAATATGCACATAAAGTTGTAAAAATTAATACATTAAAAATGTATTTGCAGTAATTATGTACATGAAATGAACACAATAAATAAAAAAAAAAAAAAAATTATTTATTAAAATTAATTTAAATTTTTAAATCTTTAAAAAAATCACATGGTAATTTTTTTTTTAAATAGTAAAATATGTACATAAA
This sequence comes from Rhodeus uyekii, assembly GCA_037043235.1. Lineage (NCBI taxonomy): Eukaryota > Metazoa > Chordata > Actinopteri > Cypriniformes > Acheilognathidae > Rhodeus > Rhodeus uyekii. The sequence goes on from JAWRVZ010000283.1 coordinate 570,929, forward strand.
TTGGTAAAAATGTATAAATTAAAAATGTATTTGCAGTGCTAAAAATTCGTAGGTAAAAAAATTATTTGCAGTAAGAAATGCAAATAAAGTGGTTGAAATTAATATTGAAATTTAGAACATTTAGAAGAAATTATCACACAGTAAAATAATGCACACTTGTGCGGCACATTCAATTAACACAAATGCATTTAAGTTCTGTTGATGATGATGAGTGTCTCTGGTCAGAATTCATAAAAAGCTGTAATTGATCAATCCTCTATTTCACAGAGAATGTGCATCATTTGTCATCAGTGTGTTTTGTCACTTTATGCTGTGGTAAAAGCCCTCAACTATGGTAAAACGACTGTAAACATAATGATTAAGAAGTTTCTGTTTGTCATGAGCAGATATCGACGAGTGTATAATCGGGACTCACGCCTGCACAGAATCCCAGAGCTGTTTCAACATCCAGGGTGGATATAAATGCCTGAATTTCGACTGTCCGGAGAACTACAGACGCTCAGGAGACACGTGAGTGACACAATTACTAAAGTCAACGAGAGATCATTTTATATAAGCAAAACCTGACGCATTTCCAAGAGGAAAAGGATCCTGCACAAATGCAGGATGCTTGATTTTATATTGTGGGATTTTCCTTTTTCATTTAACTTTAATATTTTTCATATCTGAAGTTTCCAAATCTTTTTCAAAAATGTGACATTTCAACTGAATATGAAAAAATGTAATAAAAAACTAACAAAAATGCTAATTTTATATATAATTTAAATAATAAATAAATATTTATTTCATATTATTATTTAATATTTATGTATTATAAATAATAATATGTAATAAATAAAATAATATATATGATATTATTAAAAAAATCAAATTGTATAATATAAAATTGAAAATATAAATGTAAAGTCTAAAAATATGTATTAATGCTGTCAAATTGATTCATCTCATCTAATATATGCTAAATGCGATTAATGTCAATTAATCACTTTGATAGCACTAATACTCATACTTTTTAAAATGTATAATTATATCGTATATGTAAAAATAAATATTTCCACGGAATATGAACAAATAAAACATATAATAAAATTATTTAAAATAGAAACAAACAAATCATAAATAATAATACAAAAAATAATAATACAAAATGATGCAAATATTAGTTCATATAGTCTTGAAGGAGTTCACACATGCAGGAAGGTATGAATATAAACGCAGTCAGTCTCGTTTGACGTTACATCAGAACTGAACTGATGAATTTGGATCTCGCCCGAGAGTCTAATCATCCAAAAGTGTAACCAAACGAGCCAATGCTCTGCGAAGCGGGTAAATTAGGAAGAGCGTGTGATCGCACATTCAGCTTTTCCCTTCAGAGTCGAGCCATTTGTCTTGAATCATCAAGCAAGTGAGCTTCGAGTCATGGGAAAGCCTGTTCAGTGCGCTGCGAGAGACGGCGCTTCAGCTTCCTGCTGCAGTCCTGTTGAGTTGTGCTGCAATGTTTTGGATGGTCCTTCTCATGGGAACACCAAGCCCAAGTCTCTTGGTCTCTCAGGTCAGATCCTAAATCTTCAGTTCAGTTCTGACAGGTTTGAGTTTTCGATAGTAACCTAGACGGTCCTAACACATTGTGCATGAACGTTGCATCAAAGAAGCAATGCATGAATAGTGCACAAACTTTCATTAATTTTTTTCAGTTAATATCATTAATATCCTCCTTGCCTGTCAGAGTGCAACAGAAGCATTTTTTCCCGTTCATTTTCTCCCATAAAAACCGATCCCAGCTTGATTCGAGATGCATTGCAAGACTTGACTTTAAGCATCTCTTATTTTGAAGATAAATGGGATTTTTAAACTCCGGCTGTTGCACTCTGAATGCTCCTCACCCTCAAACCTCCGAAAATCACACACTCCTCCGCATGTCGTGCACCATTCTAACCCCTCTCTTTTCTCTCTTTTCCTCGTGTGTCTCTCCATCTCCCCTTTGCAGCCGCTGTGAGCGCTTGCCTTGTAATCAGACTAGCGAGTGCCTGGCCTTGCCTGTGAGAATTACCTACTACCACCTGACATTCCCCACCAAAATCCCCATTCCCACCAACATCTTCCGCATGGGCCCCTCCAACTCCGCGCTCGGGGACGACATTGAGGTGGCCATCGTGGACGGTAACCAGGGAGGCTACTTCGCAGCCAAACGCGTGGAGCACGGCGGTGTCTTGGTGGTCCAGAAACCCCTCACGCTTCCTCAGGACTTTGAAATCTCTCTGGAGATGAAGCTTAGGCGATTCGGACACCTTAGTGTTTACCTCTTCAAGATACGCTTGTTTGTAACCCCGGACGAGCTGACCAACGCCATCACTGAATGAAAGCAAACACTTTCTGTGTATCATTAGCCCAAGGCTTGATTAGCTGGTCTTAAAGCACACCTCTGGTTTCTTGTCCAATGTTGCTTTCAAGTCCGTATGGAAAGTTCCCTATTTTAAGTGATTTTGACATTGATTTAAATGAAAACCATTATAGTATATATATTAACACTGATACAGATTTGACTCTAATATGAAAATACAGTTTCTCACTCCTAAATGAACATTCGTTAAGCTCCGCCCCCCTCGTTACAGAACATCTCAAAACAATAAACTGGAGAATTCTGTGATACGTCATCAAAATTAACTGATTATTACGCTACATTATGCAAATAAATTGGTAAAACAAATATGCATGTAAAGTGGTAAAAATGTCAATAATTAAGAAAAATTATTTTCAGTAAAATATGCACAAAAATGTTATCAATTAAATATGCACGTGAAGTGGTAAACAAATGCAATAAAAATAAAAAAATCCGTAAAAATTGCAATAAATTAAAAATAATTTACTGTAAAATAAGCGCATAAAGGGGTTAAAAAAACACACATAGAAAATGTATTTGCAGCAAGATATGCACATAAATTGGTTGAAATTAAGTGTGATATTTCGCACTTATCACACAGTAAAAAGTACATACATGTGCATACATTATCAGTAGCTTGTCTGATAATATGGCGCACGGTAACAGATACCGTATGTTCATGCACACGAGTGCTCAGAAATTTGATCAACCCATGAGGACTGGAAGGCAACATTATTCTCAAGATGCCGGACTTTAATGTAACGATAGATACTGCTGAAAGCAAAGATCCTCAGCTGTCTAATGGGAATATATTGCCTGAGGTGATGCTCTTCATGTATCAAAACTGCTGTTCATTATATACTCTAGTCTATGGCTGTGGCTGAAACTACTTTCAAATCCTTAAACTGTGATCAGAAGTGAGACTTGAATCATATGCGTATATGTACTGGACCAGAAGATGGCGCCATTAGTCAAAGCAAATCAATTGGTGTCAAAATCTTTTTTATTATTATTATTCGATTATTTTCTAATAAAATTTTACTTACTTTTAGCATTCTTGTATATTGCTTTTGGCTTCAAATAGTTTTTATCATGATATAGTGGACAGATAAAATGGAAAGTGGGAATGGAGGTTGGAAAATTACTACATTTATTAGCATTTAATTAGTCATGTTGGAAGCATCCATTAATCATTGAAGCGGTTAGCTGGATAATTAGCCAGGCATTTGAACCCTTCAGCCTGTATTTAAAGGAAACATTAGCCGATAATCCACCAACATACAGCCAGAAACAGATGGACCGATCTGATGACGCCGATGCTTGAAGAGATCTGAAAGATGCTAATGGCTAGCCAGGCTAAATATCATTAGCTAAATCTAAAACACTGTTTGTATAACTTGCAATAAAACAAAGAATTAGAGAGTTAAGACAATATTTCTCATATTCCTTTTGTTTTAGCTGAAGTACTGCAAATGCACCAAAATAAACTAAACCTTAATAATAATAAAAAAACTGTATAGACAAAACCTTAGATGTCTGAAAGATCTGAAAGATGCTAACGGCTAGAGAGGCTAAATATACTTTGCTAGATCTAAAACTATTTAAACACTGTTTGCATTATGTGCAATAAAACTGAAATAAAATAAAAATAAAAACAAAGATTCAGACAGTTAAGACAATATTTTAAAAATTTATTTTGTTTTAGCTGAAGACGCACCAAAATAAACTAAACCTTAAACTTAAAAAATGCATACACAAAAACCTTATAAAAATGGCAATAACTTAAATGAATAAATGAATGAAAACACAACATATAGGAATTGAACTTCCTGCTAGTTAAAACATGGTTATGCTAGTGCTGCAATAATCAACTAAACAATTACATTTGCATGAATCACATATATTTGTGCACAAAATCATCCTAAAATGTTAAATAATAATTGGGAATTTTCAGGTTGTGAACAGTTATACATAGTTTTAATTATTAAATGTTCTCATATTGTTTTCTTTTTGTAATCTAATATTTACATTTTTGTAAAGTCATAATTTTGTTTTGATTCAACATTGCTATTTTCAATAGTTGACAAACACCCTAGCAACCAACCATCTTCAACATCCTAGAAACCCTCTACTACAGGAACTAGAACTACAACTAGAAATCATCTAGCAATTTCATAGCAATTACCAAGAACATCCTAGTAACATCTAAAACACCCTAGCAACCATCTAGTTATTTCACAGTAATTTCCGTGAACATCCTAGTAACATCTACAACACCCTAGCAACCATCTAGTTATTTCACAGTAACTTCCGTGAACATCCTAGTATCATCTACAACACCCTAGCAACCATCCGTGAACATCCTAATAACCATCCAGAACACCCTAGCAACCATCTAGTTATTTCACAGTAATTTCCGTGAACATCCTAGAAACCATCTACAACACCCTAGCAACCATCTAGTTATTTCACAGTAACTTCCGTGAACATCCTAGTAACATCTACAACACCCTAGCAACCATCTAGTTATTTCACAGTAATTTCCGTGAACATCCTAGAAACCATCTACAACACCCTAGCAACCATCTAGTTATTTCACAGTAACTTCCGTGAACATCCTAGTAACATCTACAACACACTAGCAACCATCTAGTTATTTCACAGTAACTTCCGTGAACATCCTAGTAACATCTACAACACCCTAGCAACGATCCGTGAACATCCTAATAACCATCTACAACACCCTAGCAACCATCTAGTTATTTCACAGTAACTTCCGTGAACATCCTAGTAACATCTACAACACCCTAGCAACCATCTAGTTATTTCACAGTAACTTCCGTGAACATCCTAGTAACATCTACAACACCCTAGCAACCATCTAGTTATTTCACAGTAACTTCCGTGAACATCCTAGTAACATCTACAACACCCTAGAAACCATTCGTGAACATCCTAATAACCATCTACAACACCCTAGCAACCATCTAGTTATTTCACAGTAACTTCCGTGGACATCCTAGTAACATCTACAACACCCTAGCAACCATCTAGTTATTTCACAGTAACTTCCGTGAACATCCTAGTAACATCTACAACACCCTAGCAACCATCTAGTTATTTCACAGTAACTTCCGTGAACATCCCAGTAACATCTGCAACACCCTAGCAACCATCCGTGAACATCCTAATAACCATCTACAACACCCTAGCAACCATCTAGTTATTTCACAGTAACTTCTGTGAACATCCCAGTAACATCTACAACACCCTAGCAACCATCTAGTTATTTCACAGTAACTTCCGTGAACATCCTAGTAACATCTACGACACCCTAGCAACCATCTAGTTATTTCATAGCAACTACTTAGAACGTCATTAGAACCATCTATCAAGGCACTAGGAACCATCTGCAACACCCTAGAAACCATCTAAAACACCTTAGCAACCATTTAGCAATGCCCAAGCAAAAAACTACAATGCCATTGTAACTGTTCATATGACTGTGCATCAAGAAAGTCTCTAGAGCTGAAATTCAAAAATGGTAATGCAATTTCATTTCCAATATGCACTGTCACAGGTCGACCAATCACAACAGACTGGGCCTGACCAATCAGAGCAGAGTAGATCAATCACAACAGACTGAGCCTAACCAATCAGAGCAGGTTCTCAGAAAGGAGGAGTTTAGAGAGAACTAATCGCATTGAACCGTTTCAGACACTGTGAAGGGGAAAAGTGACACTGCAATGGCTATTATGAGAAAATAAAGTGCTTTTGAACTCAAATGCACACAATCCTGTAGTAGGAGATCCCAAACAAAATTAGGATCCTTTAAAATACTACAACAGGGGCAGTTTAAACGTTCCCTCACACCACTAGGTGGTGTTTCATTGGGTTTTCTTTCCTCTCCCGTCACACACACACTTTCTGACAGTGAATTATGGGATTCTGGGCTTTGGACAGTGGTCTGAACAATTTGTGGCGAAGCTACATCGCCGCCGTGCACCGAGAAATGATGGGCCGCAGTGTTTGTGTTGGTGCGCCATCAAGACACTGACTATAAATAATAATTACCAGAGAGAAAAAGAGAACTTTTGCTTGACCAGAAACACGGCCCGTCCAAAAGCCATGTTTTTCCCCTCAACTCACACATGGGGATTTGGCGTTTCTGCTCACGTGAGTGCCGCGCGATGGACCCCCCCCCACACACACACCCCCAACGGCATTCGCCACAATGTTAGCTTTGATGTTATTTGTGCCCCTCTTTCTCGCTCTGGATTTCGTGCACTAGTTGGGTATTATAAGCAGGAGAACATTTTGTGGCTTTGGCTCAGGCCTAAGCAAAACGTGGACCCACCCGCTAATTGCTAATTACAGATCCGTGCCCAGCGGTGGCTTGACTGCTCTGTCAGGGGCTTCTCCCCTCTCGGCATTAAAAACGCCCGTAACCTGATCTGAGCTTTGGGGTTTCACTGCAGCTCCTGCCGCCGATCAAAGCGTCGGATGGAGGGGAAACCAATTTCGGCACGTCTGCAGAAATGATGCACACTTCACTTTAAAGTCACCATTACATTTAACATTCATGCATTTATCAGACGCTTTTATCAAAAGCGACTTGCATTGCATTCAAGAAACATTGACATTCAGATCAGTTCCCTCGGAATCGAACCCATGACCTTGATGTTGCAAGCACCACTCTACTTTTTGAGCTATGTGATGAAAAGTTTTTATTTATGGATAATTACAGTGTTTATTATAAATGATTTATGCATGCATGTCTTTTTTTGTGCCTCGTAATCTTTAATCAATGCAGTGTCTTCTCTTCTCTGATGACGAGGGTGGGGCAACCTGTCACTCACATGAGATCCACCAATAAAAATAGACTGAAGCACCTCATGAAATGAAGTTACTTTTAGCTAATAAACCAAAAATAATGCACAGCTCTTAAAACAAACGTCTCAGCATACATATCCCGCCTCAATCAATGCACAAACTGTAAATATCAGATTTAAATCAGATGCGTTTTCCCATGCCACTGCGCCACTTTTCCATTGTTTTTATATGCAAGCACATGCTAGACGGATGTGTTTGATTACTGCACTCGCGTAAAAACACAGCGCTCATGTTGAATTAAGTTTCGACTTTCGCTAGACCTTGTACTTTTTTCGTTTCACTCGGTTATACGGCACAACAGGAAAGAATGTATCCATCTATCTATCTATCTATCTATCTATCATTAATTTTTTTCTATCATGTTTTTCTACTGCTCTATCTATCATTCATTTGTTTTATTCTTCTATCTATGGTTTGTTAATTCTTTCTATCGTTCGTTCTATCATACTGTTCATTATACTGTTCTATTTATCATTCATTTATTGATATATCTAATGAATCGTTATCAAATCTATCTAGATAGAATTTTTTTTTTTACAAATTATAATAATTTCAATCTTAAATATTTTATTAAAATGTTTAATATTTTGTCTAGAATATTATTCAATTTTATGATATTCTGTCTAAATAAAATAGTAATTTTAGTGTTTATTTCAGACAAAATTATAAATTAGTTTCTTAAATTTTGTATAAAAATTAACAATTTTATATTTTGTCTAAATAAATGAAAATAACTAGTTAAATATTTTATTGAGACAAAATTTGTTTTAATGTTAAAATGTTAAAATGTTAATGTTAAGATATCACAAAATTAGAATGTGTAGTGTAAAAAATTAATAATCATGGTGAGATTTGGTTAAGATTATATTTAAATTTAATAGTGTCTTTAATAATGTATAGATTTATAGATGTTAATTATGGCGGTACAGTACTCTAAATATGTGGAAATGAGTGTGCACGTTTAAATATATATTCAACACTGACCAATAAAGAATAAATACAAAAAATATTTATTTTTAATTTTTTATGAGATTTAATCTCATTGCTGTCAAGGAGATTAAGATATTAGCGAGATCTCATTTGCAGCTTATTTGAAGCTTTGAATAAAGTTAACAGTTAAAATTAACAACTCCCTCGTCCCTTACATTCCACATGAGATTTTGGGATACTGAACTAGGAATGCTCTGCTAAACCAAACATTTGTTTGGTATAAGTTTTATATCAATGTCACAAATTTGAAAAAGCATCAAAAAAGCATGAGTGGCTAACAGGAAACTCGACCACCAATTCTCCTGTGGTGTGATTTTTGGCCTCTCCTCGTCTTCTGTTCTGATCGTTACCCCCCCAAAACCTGATTGTTTGTGTTATGAGCTCCATATTAAGAATGGCCAGAGTGTTTGTGCAAATAATATTTATGTAGTAAAGATTTCACTCGCCTGCTGGGTTCTTGGTTCTGTGGTGGGTTCTGCTGGAAGCCGTCCACTTGTTGGAGAGCTTCAACTGGGAAGAAGGATTATTTTAGCCAGTCATCACCAGAGATCACGGCCTGTTTGTTCGAGGCATCTCACAATGGGCCTTACTGTGTCTGGAGCGCTTAGCATTTTAGCATGTCGTCATTGAGAGCGGTGCAGACAGGGAGAAACCCAATCCTGCATCAGCATCCAGCTCAGGACAGAGGTCAGACGGTTGTGTTGTCTTCCTCCAGCAGGCCGAGGGTGGATCGGGCAGATATTATACGCTGTGTGAAGTCCTGCCAGCCCAATGACATCTCCTGTGTGCTCAGCCCCATCCTGTCCACTTCACACACGGCCATCTCGCTGCCCACCTTCAGAGAATTCAACAAACCAGAAGGTACCAGCCATCAACATTCATTTCTTTGTTGGAATAAATTAATACAAAACTAAGTTGAGCATTTTGATTTTTTTCTCATTATTATTTAGACAAAATATTGTACAAAAACTTGACAGAACGACAGATAGAGAGAGAGACAGACAAACAGATGGATGGATAGATAGATAGACAGACAGACGGACGGATGGACGGACAGAACAATAGATAGATAGATAGTTAGATGAATGGATGGATGGATAGACGGATGGATGGATGGAAGGATGGATGGATGGACGGATGGATGGATAGATAGATGGATAGATAGACGGATAGTTGATCGGATGGATGGACGGACGGACAGATGAATGGATAGATGGATAGATAGATAGATAGCTGGATGGATGGATAGACAGATGGATAGATAGATAGATAGATAGATGGATGGATGGATGGACGGATGGATGGATAGACGGATGGATGGATTGATGGATGGATGGACGGATGGACGGACAGACAGATGAATGGATAGATGGATGGATAGACGGACGGACAGATGAATAGATAGATAGATAGATAGATAGATAGATAGATAGATAGATAGATAGATAGATGGATGGAGGGATGGATGGACGGATGTATAGATGAATGGATGGATGGATTGGATGGACGGATGGATGGATAGATAGATAGACGGATAGATAGACGGATAGATAGATTGATGGATGGACGGACGGATAGACGGAGGGATGGATGGATTGGATGGACGGATGGATGGATAGATGGATAGATAGATAGACGGATAGATAGACGGATAGATAGATAGATAGACGGATGGATGGATAGATGGATGGATGGATGGATGGACGGACAGACAGATGAATGGATAGATGGATGGATGGATGGATAGACGGATGGATGGATGGATGGACGGACAGACAGATGAATGGATAGATGGATGGATGGATGGATGGATGGATGGATGGATGGGCAGACAGATGAATGGATAGATGGATGGATGGATGGATAGACGGATGGATGGATGGATGGATGGACGGACAGACAGATGAATGGATAGATGGATGGATGGATGGATAGACGGATGGATGGATGGATGGATGGACGGGCAGACAGATGAATGGATAGATGGATGGATGGATGGATAGACGGATGGATGGATGGATGGATGGATGGGCAGACAGATGAATGGATAGATGGATGGATGGATGGATGGACGGACAGAACAATAGATAGATAGAAAATTGTTTCTAGACCAAATTTTACTGACACAAGTGTCTTCCACTAAAAATATTTCCCCCCCCCCCAGAAATCGTTTTCCTGCGATCCCCGACACCTTCTCATCTTCCTCACACGGACTCCATGGACATCGTCTACGACATCCTGGAGGGAAACGTCCAGAACTCCTTCGACATCATCAAGCGTCTGGATCACGGGATGATCGTGGGTGAGTGTCAGCAGAGCACATCCCCGTCTGGAATCACATTCATCAAGTGGTTTTCTGACCTAATTTCCCATTACGAAAGATTCTCTCTCACTTTCTTCTTTAAACAAACCCAACGCATGTGTGTATCTCTGCGGGAGGAGAGGGGGAAGCATGAATCTCCATGGAGAGGCTTATTCAATCTAACTCGCTGCGACAGTGTGATTCCTGTCTGATGATAGGCCTGCGGAGTCGACGGCATCATTTGTGGCCTTCTCGGCTGCGTTTGAAGACGCTCGTACATGTGTTGTTCATCCCAAGCCCATGTTTTTCCTTCGCTATAAGCATGTGGCCTTGTTTCCCACTTTTGTGGCATGACCGACTTTAATGTGTTCTCTGTCTACTCACTGTTTTTCCAGGACACTTTGAAAAGCTCACAAAGAGGTTTTTTGGTGTCCAGACGGTTATTGTTGGTGCACTTTAACAAAAAAAAGGTTACTGGGAAGGGCAGCCATTCTGAGTTTATAGAAATGTGGGTGAGACTGATGAGAAACATACTCTTTTGACGTCCCTTGAAGTAATTTTAAAATGAAATTCATTCATAAATTATATAAGATGGAGGGAAACGTCTAAAACGTTTCTCAAAATCAGAGGCTGAAATTAATTAGAGTCAAGACAAGTTATTTTCTTGGCATTCAACCATGCATTTGTTTTTCTCCAGGATGCTTCGCTTTATGTGGTTGATCAATCACTTTTATACTTATAACTCTTTGGCAACCCTTTACAATGCTGTTCAATTGAGTTAATGCGTTAGGTATTAAACTAAACAGCTTTATTTTAGTATTACTTAAAAACTTGGATCAGTAAATGACCACCTACCAACCACAAAACCAGCAGGCACATCATTGCATCCCGATTTTTGGCCGACCACTGTAATATAAAAATCTAGTTTTTGTTTGTTTTCAAGCTAAAACCTTTCTTTAATTTACTACACAATGGCGCCTGAACATGAAAGATCAGTGTGACTGAGATGAAACACGTTATAATGAAACCCTGAAGAGAGTAATTGGCCATCTTTGTGTGCAAAGACGTCATGGGTAGTTTCCCCTCCTAGCCGAGAGAATAGACTTCCTAAATCAGCATTACACAAAAGAGCCACAAACAACTGGCACCGATGCCGACGGCAGACACTCGTGGTCGTGTGGAATCCTGATGTCATGACGTCTGTATGTGTGTGTTTGTCTGGCCTGGTTCAAGCGGGTACCACATGAAAGCGTTTCCTGCACTTAATGCAAAGAAGCCACCTCTCTCTGAAAGCGCCTTCTTACGCTCCTCTCCGGGGGCCGAGTTAGGGGCCTCAGAAGCTCCTCGAGTTGAACTGGTCCTACGGATGGACGTGGCATGAGTCAGTGTTGGAGAACAGCTGGTGTGAATAAATCAGGGATGTACGGAGCACAGACCAGCTCAGTCTGTCCTCTGTCCCGTTTCCCTCGGGCTTTGGATTACAATAAAGGAGCTTGATGTGATTTACGAGACATGTCACTGTTAAAACAATATTTGTTGATGCTGTGGTGTGTTTGAGGCGGTCGTATGAATCCATTAACCTCAACTATTAACATATGTCATCACAATCCATGGCCTAAAAGCTTGTAGATATGATTTAAGAAAGCAAGAATGCTTTCTCAAGATACAAGCTACTCATAACTTAGTAGTTTATTAGGTGAAGTGAGCAATTTCTGCAATTGCAAATATGACTGTTTTCACAGATTTCCACCACTTTCCAAAGTCTTGGCCAAAGAAATGTACATGTATGCACAAATTATTGTACATTTTGGGCTGAACGTAATAATAATACATCTCATATAATAAATGTAATACAATAATAGTACTTGTTTATAAAGTTCTGATCTTTTTAATCTGATTTTTTAAATATAACATTTCTTCAATTTCATGATTTTACTTTGGCCATAAACTACAGAAAGACCTTGATGTTTTTGTGTAGTATTTCAATAGTTTTTGAAATACTTCTCATTATAAATCTAGTTAAATGCTGTAATACTCTGTACACAAAAAGTTTGAAATTTTGCCGGAAAACATCTTGATGTTGACCAAAACTTTTGGGAAAATACTCTTGGAAGAAATACTCTCTAAAATACTCTTTGGGAAAATACTCTCTACTTTTTCGGAAGCTGAGTGTCCCATTACATTTGGCGTAAAAGTAACACCGCATTTTAGAAAAAGAACCAACCGTAAAGTATGGTGGTGGTAGTGTGATGGTCTGGGGCTGCAAGTCCACCTCTGAAGGGCTGAAGAAAAACAAAATAAGAGTCTTTGGAGTCGTCTAGTCAAAGTCTGACCTGAATTGTATTGAGATGCTGCGGCATGACCTAAAAAAGGCAGTTCATGCTCAAAAACTCTCTAAAGTGGCTGAATTACAACAATTCTGCAAAGGTGAGTGGGACAAAGTTCCTCTACAGCTGTAAAAGACTCATTGCAAATTATAGGAAATGCTTGATTGTAGTTTTGCAGTCAAAACAAATTGAAGCCGGCCTCATATTATAAAATGTGGCATAGAAATCGTCCTACATTTGATCTTCCAATCATTTTTCAAATGTGAACTAAAAGCACAAATAACGTGTGTTCGCTTCTCTTCTAAATGTGAAATCTATTTATCACAAATGATTTTGAAATTGTGCACTACTGAATGCACTCAGATCTCCACCTTGTAAACGTTGCCTAATTAATACCATTAGGAGCATCTCTCAACATCCAAATCATTTACTTGACAAAGGCGAGCGGCAATAATTGTTTGGATTCTTTGCCACAAGGAAAAATGCGTACGTTTGATTTTATTTTAGTTGCTTATTCTATAAACATTGGTAGTACGACTGCATAAGCAAAAAGTAAGAGAAACGTAGTAAGAAGAATTACAAAATCAAAGTCAAAATCAAAGTTTCTTTACAGCTTCTTCAGAAGGAAACTCCCAGTCATTGCTATTTGATTTGGACTGGGAATACCCAACACTCAGAGCATTTGTGCAGGAGTCACGAGTGTGTGAAAACACAGATAGCCTCAATAGCAACACAATCGTGTCTATGGTGACCAGCTCAAAGCATCAGAACAGCAGCAGTGTTTGTTTTTAGCGCTGCTCCTGGTAGGTTGACTCAAGGTGGTGCTCATCACTTCAAGTCAACATTTCAAGAACAGAAGAGAGAGTCTTTGAGCTGGACGGTCTGGGAAACACTCAACGGCTCATATTCACGAGTGTAATTTCCACACTTTATTTGCGGCACTCGATTAAGGCTTTGTAATGTGGAAGTAAAGTCATGAAATGGCTTAGTAGAATTGTGCAATAGTAGAAGAATCACATTTAAACGTAATTTAAACAAGTTCATAATACAGTTTCAGATTCTCAGAACAACTTGGTTCATTTACCGAGAGTCAAGCAATTCTGAGCTGATGAAAGTTGTATGTGTGTAAGTCGTTCTATTTTTAAGGACCCATCACCTTATGCCCTAACCCCTTTGAGTGGATGAAGGGTGTAAGGGATTAAAAAAAAATGTTCAGTTTCAAGCACTTTGGTTTGGAACAAGACGAACGACCTTTCAATATGGCGGCCGTGATTGTTCTTTTGAAGTGTGCAATTTCTGCATCACTATCATCACTAAAAAGAATTCCAACTGTTTACAAACAGGCTTCCACCACTTCCATTTGTCAAATGCAGTCCTGCCCCAAAACAAGTCTACATTTATGAGTTTTGGTGACCTACGTCTAATGACTAGCCAATAAAAATGCAACATGAAATGGTGAACTGATCAACGCAACAGCGCTAAAATTTTAAACTGCTCTCCTCAAAATCCATTTGCAAAATTGCCATGCTAATTTGGCCTCTTTCCCCCAGCCATGACAGTGTCCATATTCTCCTCTTTCACTTCCTCTTTTTTTTCAGCGCACAGAAAAAACACAATTGCCAAAGTGCCATTTGTCCCTATCAATTTATTCACTGGCACATGCTGATGATGTTTGATTTTACTATACTAACTTGTGTCGTAGCCTATGATTCAATAGTACATTATCATATAGTTTACATATATGATAATCGCCTCACCTAGGCCTGATTACTGCCATACCTGTTCTCAATCAAGAAATTACTTAAAAAGGACTTGCCAAACAAACTGAAGTAGACCAAAAGATCCTCAAAAGCTAGACATCATGCCGAGATCCAAAGAATAAAGGAACAAATGAGAAAGTACTTGATATCTATCAGTCTGTAAAATGTTATAAAGCCATTTCTAAAGCTTGTGAAGTAGAGTGAGAGCCATTATCCACAAATGGCGGAAACATGGAACAATGGTGAACCTTCCCAGGAGTTCATGACTCCACCATAAGAAAGAGACTGGGCAAAACTGGCCTGCATGGCAGTGATCCAAGACGAAAACCACTGCTGAGCAAAGAAAACATTAAGGCTTGTCTTATTTTTGCCAGATCTACAAGACTTTTGGTAAAATACTCTGTGGACTGATGAGACAAAAGTTGAACTTGAAGGTGTGTGTTCCATTACATCTGGCATAACAGAAAAAGAACATCATACCAACAGTAAAATATGGTATTGGTAGTGTGATGAACTGGGTCTGTTTTGCTGCTTCAGGAACTGAAATGGAACCATGAATTCTGATGTCCACCAAAAAAATCCTGAAGGAGAATCTGTTCGTGACTCAAGCTGAAGTGAACTTGGTTTCTGCAGCGGGACAAAGACCCAAAACACACCAGCAAGTCCATCTCTGAATGGCTGAAGAAAAACAAAATGAAGACTTTGGATTGGCCTAGTCAAAGTCTGACCTGAATCCTTTTGAGATGCTCCAGCATGACCTTAAAAAGGCAGTAACTGCTCAAAAACCCTCTAATGTGGCTGAATTACACAAATTCTCCAAAGATGAGTGGGAAAAAATTCCTCCACAACTGTAAAAGACTCATTGCAAGTTATAGCAAACGCTTGATTGCAGTTGTTGCTGCTAAAGGCCAAACCAGTTATTAGGTTTAGGGGGCAAACACTTTTTCACACAGGGCCATGTGGGTTTGAATTTAGTTTCCCCTTAATAATAACAACCTTTAAAAACTGCATTTTGCATTTACTTGTGTCATCTTTAACTAATATTTAAATTAGTTTCTGCACTCAGTACACATGTGTGTGTGCTTTGTGTGTATGTGTGTGTGTGTGTGGTCCCAGCGGCTGGGAAAGGAGGTACAGTCTATTGCATCAACGCTTTTCACTGAGGATGAATCCCTGGCTTCGGACATGATGACGTCTGAATCTCAGAAATGCAGGCCTGGAATAGTCCGGACTACCACGAGCATGGGGAATGTGCCGACATCCACGGGAGCGGACGGTGGGAAATCAAACGCTGTGGCATCTTCCCTTGAGCGACTCTCAGTTTGGCTCCACCTCAGTCCGGATAAAAAAAGGCAGGATAAAAATTCCAGTCGGTGGAAACATCTGGTAGGGATATGCACCTGTGGTCAGAGCTCGCTCCAAGTGATGCAATATTTGAGCGCAGGGAAGTTAACGTTACAAACGGAGGCGACGGCAGAGACATGCTGTCTGTGATCAGGTATGTGACATTGGCTACGGCTACTGTCCTTCACACAGACCAGAGGAATTTTGGTGAAGTGTGTCAGAATTGTAGACGCTGAGGAGGGATGAGGATTCGCTTTGCATCAGCCGCTACCTCATGTACATCGCTTCCCCAACCAGAGGAATATCTGTGAGACTGTAGCACACTCCCCTTCCTAAAATGTCCTGTGTCGGATTCATTTTAGTGAATCAATTCATTTAGACGGTTCACGTAGATGTAACCGTTCAACAAACAACTCATTTTCATTCCTTCTAGGCAACTTTTTTCTGTTAAATACTAAATCAAGTAGTGATGAACAGAACCGCAAAGCCACAAAAAAGAATTTTGTGATGTTAATTAGTGAAAGTGATTCATTTATTGATCTGTCTGAATGAAATTATTATGTGGTTACTCTTTTTGACCTTTTTAGGGGTCTCCACAGAAATATAACTGTTCACCTTTGCTATTTTATCTATTTCACCAACTCACGCCTGGCGAAAGGTCTTCATTGTGCTTTTTATCTAATCTGAAAATACAGAATTACAGCAAGACGTTTGAAGCACCACATGCCGAAGCCAAGCAGAGGAGAGTCTGATGGATAACAACATATCAGAGAATGAATCACAAAATGCCACAGCATTAGCCACACAATGAGCCGGACCAAACCCACGGAGGAAAAGAATGAAAGGCTTTTCTCTCTACGGTGGTGGTCTGAAGCCCCCACAGACACTTTTCACTCACCGACAGAGCTCAGCCAGGGGCCCCCTCATCCATCAAGACTGATTCATCACCCGCTTCGACGTATCCAAGGGCGGTGGCTGCGAGGAGGAACGGAGACTTTGCTAGAGAAGTTTTATAAGGGAACAGGATTTCTAATCATTTAAAGACAACATGAACCTGCATCTACAACCCATTTCGCTTTGTCATTTTGTGATGTATTTTGAGGATAAAAGCATGGTGTGATATATGAACTGATAGACCTGAATGAACTGATAGTTTCCTAAAATAATCACAACAAGTCCCAGGGAAAGCAAGAACTGATTATATTGTCAATGTGTTTCTTGAATGCAATGCAAGTTGCTTTGGATAAAAGCGTCTGCCAAGAGTATAGATGTAAATTTTAAATGTAAATAGCTATTTGTCTATTAATAAAAATTATACAAAGGCCTGTTAACATCAGCAGAAAAGAACCAAGGCTTGTTTTACGTTTTTACTAGTGGCAAAAAAATTACGCACTTCAGCTTCAACAAATCCTTAAATCTAACAAATAACCATATCAAGTAAAACAAAAAAATATCAAAAAATAATTAACAGAAATATCAAATTTTTTTACTAGTGACACATAAACATTCCACCTTTGAATAAAACATAATCCTAAATGTAATAATAAAAACAAAACTATGAATAAAACCATAAACCATAGTATATAAACAAATAACCTATAAGACACGTTTTGAAATTAATCCACATTTTTTTATGACAGCTATTCATTTTAGTCAATTTTGATAAGTTTAGTCGACCGAAATGTGTCAAAATGTAATATTAAAAAAAAAAAAATACAAAATGAATTATTTAAAATATGAGTAAACAAATTTAAAAGTGCACTAGCTTACTAAGACCTGTAGGTGGCGGCCTCGAGCAACCTCTGTTATTCATTATTCACTACTGATAGATCACTAGCAAAATCAATCGAAATCAAATACTTCCCTACTATACAGTGTGAGAATAAAACAGTATGCCAAAAAAACTAAACAAAGTATGTCAGAATACATAGTATTCGAAAAACGGTAGGCGGAAAGTCCCTGGATGACCCATTACTTTCAGTGCGCATTTGATGGTCACTACTATCCCATGAGGCCACGGGAGAGGATGATTTGTGAATGGATGTGAAGTGATGCAACTGATGCCAGTAGATCATCACATGAAATGACAACATGGAGAATTTAATTCACACAACCCAAATTCATGCTATATAGAGCGTAGATAAGTTGAAATTCAAATGCATTATCTATTCAGACTACATTGATTTCGGACAGGGCTGTTTGACTTCACTTTTAGACATTTACATTAATGCATTTAACAGACGCTTTTATCCAAAGCAACTTGCATTGCATTCAAGAAACACATTGACATTCTAATCAGTTCTTGCTTTCCCTGGGAATCAAACCCATGACCTTGATGTTGCAAGCACCAATGCTCTACTGGTTGAGCTACAGGAAAGCTCACCAGACACACACACTCACAGACTTCCCTTAGCAGTTCCCCTCGGGGAAATGTCGTTTTGAAGTGTGTTCATCTTTGTGGTTGGGTTCAAGTGGATGAGGAATGCTTATTCGGACAGACCCTCGACCCTTTTCATTTTGAGCGAGAGTGAAATCTACTTCAGGAAGATCCACAGCTCACAATACAACACAACTCTGACATCACAACACTAAATTTAGCCATCAAGAGCTTAGGGCGTTCCATTTAAACCCTAAGCAAGGCTGCTTGTGCAACGTAAGCAACGATGGCACTCGTGCAACTCGACTCGCGTGAACAAAACGGAGGGAAGGGCGTAAATAAGTGGACTTAAACGCAGACTATGTTTGGGTTGCAAGTACTTAAAATTCCCGGGATAAATTCCCAGAATGCCATACGACCACATGGACACTGAATAGACTGCACTTTAACTTTCAGCGATAGCAAATACAAGCGATCTGTTGTAAAACATGACAGTGCGGTTGAGTCTTCAATGGAGGTACAAACATTCCAGCTTCAGTCCGACTCGTTGACCGCAATGATTCATTGCTAATTGAGCTTGAGACACCAAACCACACATGTGGCCTTTCAAAGAGAGCAAGTAAAAGTCATGTCCTCTTTCCAGGGCTGTTTGGGTAACGCAGCCACGCTTCCCAACAGCCCTTGAGTGGTGCCGCGTTG
>JAWRVZ010000283.1:595000-605000 GCA_037043235.1 Rhodeus uyekii
ATCTGCGAATTTATACCTTGCAATTCTGACATTTTTTCTTGCAATTGCTGCTATTTTTTAGAAACTGCAGTTAATATCTCGCAATTACGAGAAAAAAGTCAAAATTGTGAGATGTAGGAAAAATAGTCATAATTGCAAGAGATAAAAAGGTGCATTTTCCTTGATGGGAAACGAGCCTCCATACATAAACCCCTTGAGATATTTATTCAGTGTTTGTTTTTTGCTGTGCATGCTGTAAAGCAGATGTTTGGGGGGTGTGGGGGTGTGAACAGCTGCTCTGATGATGTGTTGTGGTCTGCAGGTGTGGTCCGACAGGTCAAGCCGCTGGTTGGTCCCGTGAGCACCGTACTCAAGCTGGCCATGAACTACGTCACAAACGGGGTCGTCTCTCACCGGAACATCATCAACGTTCACATCTTCGTGTCTGAGTTCTGGTTTTAAAAACACCAGCCATTCCTGCTAAACATTTTCAGCATCCATTTATGAAATCCATCGTCACCAGCACGTTTTTTGACTTCATATCTCAAAGATAAATTCACCTGAGAAGCTTAAGACGTTTTAAAATGTATTTTCACAGATTGCATCTTTAATATAAGTGTATTTTTTGTTACTGCACTGGCAGATTTTATCATTTGACTTTTAACTGGCTTACAATTACAACCAGAAAGACAAAAAACACTCATTTTGAAGATGCATCCCGGAAAAGACTTAATGTTATTTAATGTTGCTTCTCAAGTCAAAGGATTTTTGGAGGGAAAAAAAATTGCCGTACAATTATATTTAATTCAGCTAATTTTATGCAACTTAATTACCACTTTAAAGAAAAAGTCACCCAAAAAAACAAACAAATGTACTCACCAATTACCATAATGTCGCCCACTTGACTTTCTTCTATGGGAGAAGGTGCTTATGAGTATTTCCACTTTTGGATAAACCTTTTAATCCAATGAATTGTGTTAATAACCTCTAAATGGACACATGAAATGGCTAAATGTTTTTAAGACACAATAATGCCGACAAGAGCATTGCATGATGGGAGCAAAGCCCTGTTTTAAACGCCACCATGCGTTCTGATGGGAAGCAACATCATTTGCTGCTCTGATGCTTTCAGTTGTACGATGTAAAAGCATGTTTTCACTTATTCCCCAGTGGTTTCCTGATTTCGGCAGGCGTTTTTCTGCGAGCTCATCCTTCATAGGGCTGAAAGAGAGACAAATGAATATGGATTTAACGACTCGACACTGATTGTACGCTTGTGTAGACACACTTTGCATCGCTTAATGTTTCATATGTATCACCGACTGTGTTATTAAAAACAATTTTTAGATTTCTACTTCTATTTTTGTAAATGTCAAATGTCTGGTATTGAGTGAACAGACACTCAGAACACCAGAAAATGAAAGAGATTTCATAACAGTTGCAATTAAAAAGTGCACAAATAAATAAATTCAAGTGAAAAATGGTACGATGGCTACAAAAACCAGAGAAAAGAACGTAAAATACTCATGCAGAAATGAGTAATGCATCATTGGAAACTGTAAAGGCTCTATTTTTATTTGCATACACTCACAATAACAACAAAACTTGTGCTTATATGTGAAATAAAGCTTTTTGCCGTTTCAGTCTCTGTGAACTTCTTTCTGAAACGCGTCACAAAAATGAACCGAAACTCAGTGAAAACTCGCCACACACACTTTAAAATGGATAGCAAAACTTTACAAGTTCTCTGAACTCTATTTGTCAGCTTCATTTTCAACATAATATAATAATAAACCGTCCTTTTCAGTGAATGCAATTGGAAATTATTAATTTGCATCATCACAAATGTTTGCAAAGTGCTTTTTCTCATGATTTACTAAAATATGTAAAAATTCCCAGAACAGTTTTTCTCCCATAAAGAAATACTTTTATTAATATGCATCAAAAGTGACAGTAAATGCATTTTTAATACTTCTAGTACAAATCAAAGTTGCGTATGTAGGTAATATTGTTGTGCAATGTTATATTATGTGTTATGTTATATATGCATATAAAAGAAAACAAGCTTATTAAAAAAAAAAAATGTTGCTTGCCTTATTTTAAACACATGACTTTTTGGTTTAAAAAAAGCACTCTTTTAAGTAAAATACTTTCTGAATACTGAGATATATATTCAAAATCACCAAGGCTGAAAACTATTGAGATATTATATTTCATCCGGCAGCCCTATAATTAATTATTAGTTTGTACTGGAATACATTTTTCGAGTAACCTTCCCATCTGTGGGTAAAATATGCCTGAAACTCAGAAAGCGTCCCTGTGTAGAATTAGGTACCCTGGTAAAAATGAGTAATTCAATTATTTCACAAGCTTATACTTTGACCATAATTTGCTAGGGTTGATTCAGATCATTAGCAAATCAAACTTTCCATGTAACTTGGCTCAGCCGACGGCAGAAATGAAAGGCTGTTTGGGTTTTTTTTAGGCACCGGTCAGATGAAGACATTCCCACAATCCTCTTGTTCGACTCGCTTCGGTCATGCCATGCATTGATAGATTGTGCTAAGTGCTGCTCGTTCTCAGCAGTGGAAACTTAGTCGTAGCGTTCGAGGGACATGGAGCCGTTCACGACCACATCCCTTTTAACGCGCGGCCACTGAACCGAGACTGTCTTTCCTCAACGTCAGGGGACGTGAAGCTCATTCCAGCAGATGCAGAGACGAGTCTCAGCCGTCGCTCGCTCATGAGCGCTGCGGGCTTTACAAAGACAATGGGACAGTCATTTATCATGGTTTAATGTTCTCTTCTGTGTGCAGACTGAGGTTTACGTCACAATAGAGAGTCAGTCATGCATGAATTCTGCCTGTCAGTCAGCGAGAGCAGCGACAAAAACATTATGTGACGAAGAAAAGCACAATGTGAATATTTTACGAGACTGAGCTGTTCCAAAAACCCTCATACGATTCTCATCAAGGCTGCATGACACGTTCATGCATAAAAGACAATCCCAGAATGCATTGAGATGAGCTTAGAGAAGAAAAACACCCAAGATGATGCAAAAGAAAGAATATCATCCATGTAGGTTAAAGAAATTCCAGAGAAAGGCTTCATACACGTTCTTTAAAAACGTGAAGGATATGAATTCATTGAGGCTGATGCTTATACATTTATGTTGTAGTCATTAAACTTGGTTTCATTCAATCCAAAAAGTGCACAAAAGCCTTAAAACCAGCCTAAATAGCAGGATAGGACACTATTTGAGACCAGCAAACCAGCTTATACTGGTTTAAAATGTAAAATAATTTAAGGTTGCAAAACCTAGTGAACTGCCTTTTATCTTCTTGACATTTTTAGAAATATCACATTATAGAACTGATGTATGTATTTCCAGTGAGTGATCGTGTAACTGTATGAGTATTTAGACACAACTGCTTTCAACACTGATGATAATCATAAACGTTTGTTGAGCATCAAATCATCATATCAGAATGATTAGTCATCATGTGACACTGAAGACTGGAGTAATGAAGCTGAAAATACAACTTTAATCACAGGAATAAATGACACTTTACTATATATTCACATAGAAAACAGCTGTTTTACACTGATATAATATTACACTGTTTTACTGTATTTATCATCTAATAAATTCAGCTTTAATCAGGAATAAATGACACTTTACTATATATTCACATAGAAAACAGCTGTTTTACACTGATATAATATTACACTGTTTTACTGTATTTATCATCTAATAAATTCAGCTTTAATCAGGAATAAATGACACTTTACTATATATTCACATAGAAAACAGCTGTTTTACACTGATATAATATTACAATGTTTTACTGTATTTATCATCTAATAAATTCAGCTTTAATCACAGGAATAAATGACACTTTACTATATATTCACATAGAAAACAGCTGTTTTACACTGATATAATATTACACTGTTTTACTGTATTTATCATCTAATAAATTCAGCTTTAATCACAGGAATAAATGACACTTTACTATATATTCACATAGAAAACAGCTGTTTTACACTGATATAATATTACACTGTTTTACTGTATTTATCATCTAATAAATTTAACTTTAATCACAGGAATAAATTACACTTTACTATATATTCGCATTTAAATATATAGAAAGTATTTGTATTTGGTGCTATAGTTGGTATTATATTACAGTTTTACAAGATTAGACTTACAAACACGTTTTTTTTGTTTTGCATGCATAAGAATCTGCTTGTGAAATATGACACTTCACTGCTAAGATACGAAATACAAATGCGCGAATGCACCAGTGCATATGGTGTTGCGATGCTTTATGGGCGCGTACAGAATAAAGCCCAGAGAAATGCCCCGTCGGTCTTCCATGCCACCCACCCGCAGCCGCTGCTGGAGCGCAACACGCCGGCCTTGGACTGTGTGCATGCGTGGGTGTGTGTGCATGTGACGTGTGTGCTGGTGGTGGTCAGGACTCATGGGGAAGGGAGGCTCTCTGGATCTCGAGACAGGAAGAGTTTGTCTGGGATGAGGCCCAGCTTTGGGACAGGCAGACGACGGGGTCGTATCAAATGCGCACGCACACACACACACACACACACGCACGCACGCTCCCCCCGCTGCATTTTCCTGGCCTGCATCCCCCATCCCTCACCGCAACACATGTTTTAAGATATATGTGAGTTCTTTTAATGAAAATGTTGGGGGAGTTTCTCCTGCTGCCATTGTTTCTCATCATGTTAAACAAAAACGCTTGGCAAAAACACATTGAAATGTATGCTAATGCACAACTTCACATGCAGGTACGTCACTCAGAATGAAACTCCACAGTTATGTGATTGCTCACTGGAAATAATATGCAACAGAATAAATGCGGTTCACAATCCATGTCGTTTCTGTAATGTGACATTTCGGAAATAAACTTTGGAAAATGAAAAGTAGGATGGGACAGGATTGGAATTAATCTCCGTTTTTGAGGGAGTTGAAAAGGTTTTGCAACCTAAGGTGACATCTTAAACCAGTCTAAACTGGTTTTCTGGTCCTATTCGGGGCTGCATTTCCCAAAAGCATGCAGAGCCCAAGTTTATAGTCGTGAGCATTGCCACCAACGGTAGCTCACAACACTTTTGGGAAACACTTTTGGTTTTAGAGGAGTTTGAGGCAGTATTTGACTAGTTAAACCTGCTAAAGTTTTGTTTGGCCAGACTGGGAGACCAGCTAAGCCCAGTAAACCATATTAGACTGGTTTAAATGATTTTAACCCCAGCGGGTTAATGTCTAATATTTGACAAAATCTCAATGGTTTCGTCTAGGAATTGCTTGGCTCTTGAACCATCCACAATAAGACCAAGATTGTGCATTAAGAAAGTAACATTTTGATTTAAAGCAATGAAAAGTACTTGAGTTTCTGAACACCAGGTTGGGAAACCAGTTTAAACCAGCTAAGCCCATATTAAGCTTTTCCCTCATAGCAGGTCAATGTCTAATATTTTGTTCTGCACATCCATTTAATAGCATTTCTAACAAAAGAACAATCACAGACAAGATCTCAATGATCCCTTTGCTCTATTAGACCGAGAATGTGCATTTAGAAAGTAATGTTTTTTATTTAATGTTTATTTGAAAAGTTTCTGAAGACCAGTTTAAACCATAAACCATGTTATATTGACATTCATGAATTCATCAGATGCTTTCATCCAAAGCGACTTGCATTGCATTCAAGAAACGCATTCTAATCAGTTCTTGCTTTCCCTGGGAATCGAACCCTGACCTTGGCGTTGCAAGCACCACTCTCTACTGTTTGAGCGACAGGAAAGCCGAAATATTAGGCTAATTCTGCATATTTATCATCTCTAAGAAGAGAAAGATCTCAAACAAGATCTCAATTGTTTCTTCCAGGAGTGGATTGGAGATGAAGGACTGCATTTTGACAAACAATTACGAAGCTGTGTAATTATTTGGAATACGAATAGTGCGCAATCAGAGCAAAAATGTGAATAAAGAAATTAGACAATGAGAAATGCTTGACTTTCTGACTGATATTGAGGTCAATCCCAGGCAAGCGGAAATGTCCAATATCTGTAACTTAAGATTCAAACGTTCAAAAACATCCTCTACTATTATTAAAACCTCCAAATGGACTTGTGCTGATTAGAGCCATTGATCTCTCTGTTCCCAGAGATCTACTGTTACAGCTGACATTTGTGTGGAAGAAAAGCACCAAATTTGATGAGCACTGATGTTTTTCTGAAGTCCAACAGGTGGCAGACACACACAACCCTACGCCGGGCTTTCTATTGGACTTTTGTTTCTGTCCTCTCACAAACATTAGGGGCAAACCCTTTAAACGTGACTTCATTTGGGGTTTGAGGAGGCTAGTAATAAGGACGCTACCTTGACCTAAACCAAAGCGCTCGACGTGTGACTCCCCATAACTTACAGCGCCAGCCCAAACCGCCTATAACCAGAACTGTGCTCACAACCAGCGCCAGAGAACACACAAGACCCGTAGCGTACGGAGGAAGAGTGGGCTATTGGGATTTATCCCACACTCATGAAAATTCAGCATTCAGAAGCAAAGGCCGTCTGAGAGAAGATCGTCTCCTACATGATGCTTTGTGACGTTCACAAGGTCGACGGGGATAACCAACCAACCGGCCGGCCGGACGAAAATTCAGCATGACATCAGATTGTAAAAGCTGACGGATGGTTTTAACAGTAACTTTATTTATGAAGAGCACATCATTATTTGGCTTTTACAGCAGCGAGTGACATTTAAAACAAATGTTCTCTTCAGAAGAACAGAAAAACACATTGTTTATTGAAGAAAATAAAGCTGGCTGCTAGATTCACACATGAGCAATAACAGAAAAATTTGGAAGATCAAAGGAAAATACTAACAAACAACATCTTACGCTCAGATTTGTGGAGATTCACGGCATCATTTTCTGGGAGGAATTTCTTACCAGTGGTAAAGAATCGCTTTGGTTTGTGTTCAACCAAACGTTTCCCAGCCAACAGGAAACGTTCTCAGAAAGTTTCTTTCAACGTTATGAACAAACGCTCTTCCAGTAACAGTGATAGAATGTTCGTTCAAAGTCATCTGGGCTTTAATGATACGCTGTTCACGGAATATTCAAAAGTAACGTTACCATAATGTTTGTAAAATGGAATGTTCGCGCAAATAAAACATTTTTCCACAATTCCGAAAACAGTCAGAAATAACATTTTTATAACTCAGTTGGAACATTAGCAAAACACAGATATTTTTCTTGATGGTGCACCTATTGGCGAAACTGCCAAACCGATGTCGTCAATCGATGTGGAAAATGTTCTCAGTGACACTGAGGATCTCCAGGCGAAGTTAATGGCTTTCTGAGTAACCGACAACACCTCCGCTTTGGCATTACACAAGCCACACTAAATGCGGACTTTGGACATTTTTGAGTACTGTAGGGAATTTTTAAAGCGTAAATAATGTCAGTTTCAAGAACGGTTACTCTCCTAATTTGTCATAGATGAATGACATCACGATGCTTTAACCCTGAGGTTTAGGTGTTCTCCATATAAAAACAAAACATGTCTGCTGCTTTGTCTGCGTTTGCAAGTACACAACCCCAAACAATGATGTTTGCCACGTCCTGAGAGATATTACGTCTAACTCGTTAACGAATTTGGGCCTCCAGACTAACAGTGCGCTCATGCATTTTATAAATATTTGGGTGATTGATTTCATGGGATGTAGAACTCACTGTGTGGAGCCGGTGTCAGGTGTGAGTGTGTTTTGAATTAGCTTTGCACCTACCCAGAACATGGACGAGTCAACAGGCATCGAATGAAACGGCTTCATGTTATCCAAACACTTTGCGGTCAGTTGAGCGGCGTACTGGAAAGGAAAATGAGCGAGACAGAAATAAGTCTTCAGGCCAACGAGGTCATTAATACCTGGATAAAACAAGTGTTTTAAATCTAACAATGTGACTGTATTTTTGTACTTAAAAAATGGATTTCTCAGTCACCTTCATTTTCTTCTACTTCTATAAATGGACATTTACGCATTAGGTAGATGGTTTAACCCCGAATGACTTACATTGCATTCAAGGTTTGTATTTTATTAGTTCAAGCATTCTATGGGAATCGAACCTGTGAATTTGGTGTTGCAAGCACACATGCTACACATTGATCTACAGGAATAACATTTTACATTCATGCATTTATCAGACGCTTTTATCTAAAGCGACTTGCATTGCATTCAAGAAACACATTGACATTCTAATCAGTTCTTGCTTTCTCTGGGAATCGAACCCATGACCTTGGTGTTGCAAGCGCCACTCTCTACTGTTTGAGACACAGGAAAGCCGCACCATGCACAGAAATCTCCTCGCACCATGCAAACGACCTTGATCTATCAGGAATTAAAACGTACACTAATCATTTTGGCTTGTGACTGATTATTCTTCTGCCCATAAAGGCTTAAGAGATATAACAGCTTTAGATGGAAAGGATCTCAAGCTGACCAGCTGACGATGTTTCTGTCAAACCACAATGAAACAAGGCTTCACAATAGATATTGCTTTACAATCAACTCAAAACATATCGCCATCTCTGCAAAGCGGAGCTAATGTTGATTCTTGTTTTATGACGATCTCGGTCTCGTTCTCTTTTCTCCAGCAGACTCTCCTCCGTTCGGCGTTTGTTAAAACAGCTGATTCTCTGGAGGTTGGAGATTTAGCAGATCTATGTCAACATTTCTCACTCGTGGTGACAGCTAACCCCTGACCTTTGACCTCCGGAGCAACTTTACTCCATTTACAGCTATGATGAGACACGAGTGAGTGACGCATGCGCGCAATTTCCCACGATAACCATCCCGTCAGGCGTAAAATACAAAAACTACATTGAATCAGAGTGAGACTAAAACAAGTTTTGGAATAAGTAATAAAGATATATTGACTATAATTTTGGTTAATTTTGAACCAAAAAAAGTACCTTTAACAAAATGACCTAATCATCAGGTAGTTTGGAATGAAATACTCTTATTTGCATGCAATACAATCAAGGCCTTAGTTTAAAAAAATATGAACAAATGATGGTGTTGCACTCTCTTTTGCGTCCGAGTTCAACTCAGCGGTGGCAAAACAAAAGTCTTTCTGTCTTCCTTTGTTGCTTCTCGATGTTGTAAGTCACAGGATCATCACAGAGGCCTTTCAACATCCATGAATAATCGCCTCACTAAAACGAAGCCTTGCTACGTATCGGGCGATAATTATTAATGCACGCATTTCTCTTTTAAAAAGCCTTTTTTCTTTGTTGGGTCGTCCATCAATGTGTTTTTGTTTTGGTACCAGTTAGTTTAGTTAATGCTCAACGGCATCAAAGAAGCTCAGGGAGGCCTGCGGTATTTCAACACATCCCGTGGCTTTGGTGCAAACGCATTCCTGCATCCCACCACACGGAGAAACAAAAGGGTGTGACCTCGGTGACCTCTGCACTACGCCGTGTCATTCACATCATGAAATAAGCGAATCGAGCGCATCAATCAAGGACACGTACGTCGCTACATTAGCGCTTTATGGGAGTTACATCGTGGGATTTGATTAAAACTGAATTACTCACTTGCACAACCTGGGAGAGTCTCAGTAAAGGCAACGGAGCCGTGAGTTTTTCCATGTTTCAAAAGTGTAAGTCATGCACAGTCGAGAACAATGTGACAATGATTAGACACAGCGATGGACCACCCAGAGCCCATCGCGAGCTGCGTGAGTCACTTCTTCAGATTCTTCTTCTTCTAAAAACAGATTTGCACGGAGTCTGTAGCTTGTAACACTAAATAAGTACTGAAATATGAGATTACTCCTTCATCCCAGTGTAAATGCACCGGTCTTTTCTTTAAGCCAACATGGAACGATGTTCCTAACTCAATATGTTTCTATAATCTGATATAAAAAACTAGAAGTGGCTTTTACATAACGAATGGAGTCAGGTGGATGGAGGGATTGGACAGATGGA
>JAWRVZ010000284.1:0-2500 GCA_037043235.1 Rhodeus uyekii
TTGAGTGTGAGTGTGTGTGAGAGTGAGTGTGAGTGTGTGTGTGTGTGAGAGAGTGAGTGAGTGTGAGTGTTTGAGTGTGTGTGTGTGTGTGTGTGTGTGTGAGTGAGAGTTTGTGTGTGAGAGTGAGTGAGAGTGTGTGTGTGTGTGTGTGTGAGTGAGATAGGGTGTGTGTGTGTGTGTGAGTGAGAGTGTGTGTGAGAGTGAGTGTGAGTGTGTGTGTGTGTGAGAGAGTGAGTGAGTGTGAGTGTTTGAGTGTGTGTGTGTGTGTGTGTGTGTGTGTGTGAGTGAGAGTTTGTGTGTGAGAGTGAGTGAGAGTGTGTGTGTGTGTGTGTGTGAGTGAGATAGGGTGTGTGTGTGTGTGTGAGTGAGAGTGTGTGTGTGAGAGTGAGTGAGAGTGTGTGTTTGAGTGTGTGTGTGTGAGTGAGAGTTTGTGTGTGAGAGTGTGTGTGTGTGTGTGTGTGAGTGTGTGTGAGATAGTGTGTGTGAGCACATCAGTGATTAGTCGACTCCTCCCTCTCCCTCTATTAGTGTGTCAAGTCTCTCTCTCTCTCTCTCTCTCTCTCTCTCTCTCTTCTCAGAGTGGATGAACAGCAGGTTCTCACCGATATTGGGATCTTTGAGCAGCTCCTGGTAACTGCCGTACGCGACCGGAATCCCATGAGTCTTTGCAAACTTCTGTGCTCTGTCTAGAGTTCTTGCTGCAACTGCAGCTATCTGCAGAGCACACACACACACACACACACACACAGTCAGAGGAGGTGATGAACACAGCAGTCACACAGGTGTTGAGTGTGTGTGATGGTACCTGGTGGTCTCGAGGAGGAAGCGTCCTGAGAGCCACACAGAAGTCATGGCTGATGTCTCCGGCTCCGCAGATTCCCCAGCGCGTCGCCATGCTCCGTCTGCTCTCCTGCGTCTGCCCTCCTCCTGCGCAGCCACGCTTTTATCTGCGGCCGCAGGTCACGTGAGCTGATAAAGAGCAGCTTTATGAGTGCAAACAGCTGTAAACGCCGCGACACTTTCACATCAAGACTGAAAACGAGGCCTTGATGATGTTCTGCTGTCTGTATTTTCCACACGCGACACTTTCACATCAAGACTGAAAACGCTGAGCTCATCGTGACTCGACACAAATCACATCTTCAGTAAAATGCCAACTCACCATCATTACTTATCTGAGTTATTAAACTGAGATAGTGTGCTTGTGCAAAACAGACACACATCAACACATCTTGAGGCACATGAAATGAAGGTTAAAAATGATCTAGTTTTAAATGTTTCTTCATCAGTCGTTCTGCTTCATTTCTTCTCCTCTTTAATGCATCAAAGACACATTTATATAAAAATTTACACAAATATAAAAAATATAAAATACACAACCCAGTGTGACAACTAGTGCACTAATGCCTAGACAAACCTACACCTGCATCTTCAATGTAACATGAGTCTGCTGAACAAATGAATGTCAATGTAAAATGTGTGTGCAAATAAAAAGACACAATTTATAATACATTTGGACTTTCCTGTGTGCAAGCTGCGCTTGCAACATCAAGGTCATGGGTTCGATTCCCAAGGAAAGCAAGAACTGATTAGAATGTCAATGTGTTTCTTGAATGCAATGATAAAAGCAGCTGATAAATGCATGAATGTATAGATATGACTATTCATTGCAGAACCAGAGTAATATATTCTGATCAATGTGACAACATTAGCCATCGATAATGCAGGAAAAGATCAGAAAGAAAAGAAAAAGAAAAGATGTAGGACATTGCGCTTGTGTAACGCATGAGAAAACATGCTCTGTCACTCCTGATGGAAACATGCCAAGTTATGAACAAACGTGCCATAAAACATCCAGGCTTATCAAACCAACATGGAACAGATTCAAAACAAGATCTGAAATAATATAAAAATTAAATGTACAAAAGATTAAATACATCTTTCACATGTTGCACATTTTTAAACATGTTTTATGCTTTCAGTCCTGCACTGTGAAAAATGATTTCATAAAAGCATTAAATATACCATGTACTACCTTATACTGTGATTATAATAAAACATAATCATAATTTAATAACACTTTAAAGAGAGAAGGAAAATTATTCAAAGGAAACAGTGACTGTAATGCAACAGTCCGTCACTAGAGGCCGCTGCAGCACTGAGAGAAAACCATCCATCGAGCTTGTGTTCATTTCCGTTCAACAAACACAAAAACACAACAAACAAACACAAACAAACACAACAGACAAACTCAACAAACACAAACAAACTCAACAAACACAAACCAACTCAACAGACAAACTCAACAAACACAAACAAACAAACACAACAGACAAACTCAACAAACACAAACAAACTCAACAAACACAAACATACTCAACAAACACAAACAAACAAACACAACAGACAAACTCAACACAACAAACAAAACAAACTCAACAGACAAACTCAACAAACACAAACAAAACAAACTCAACAGACAAACTCAACAAACACAAAC
>JAWRVZ010000284.1:5000-12500 GCA_037043235.1 Rhodeus uyekii
TGTGTGTGTGGTTGAGTGTGTTTGTGTGTGTGGTTGGGTGTGTGTATGTGTGTGTGTGTGTGGTTGAGTGTGTGTGTGTGTGTGTGTGTGTGTGTGGTTGAGTGTGTGTGTGTGTGTGTGTGTGGTTGAGTGTGTGTGTGTGGTTGTGTGTGTGTGGTTGTGTGTGTGTGTGTGTGTATGTGTGTGTGGGTGGTTGAGTGTGTGTGGTTGTGTGTGGTGGTTGTGTGTGTGTGTGTGTGTGTGTGTGGTTGAGTGTGTGTGTGGTTGTGTGTGTGGTTGAGTGTGTTTGTGTGTGTGGTTGTGTGTGTGTGTGTGTGTGTGTGTGTGGTTGAGTGTGTGTATGTGTGTGTGTGTGGTTGAGTGTGTGTATGTGTGTGTGTGTGTGGTTGAGTGTGTGTATGTGTGTGTGTGTGTGTGTATGGTTGTGTGTGTGTGTGTTCACTCAAGAGGTGAGACACTATTTTCTAGCGGCGCTGAATTTCACACGACACCTTTACCAGAAGCTCAAGGTCACTGTGACAACAGGTTTGACAGCGGAGCGGAGCGTGTGTCACCGGTGTGTGTGTGTGTGAGAGTGTGTGTGTGTGAGAGTGTGTGTGTGTGAGGTATAGAGTGTGGGGTGTACACTGGGATAGAGTGAAAGTGGGTCACTGCAACACAACATTTTCCTGATATTTGCAGTGCTTTCAGAGGAAGATGCGTTACATTCCTGAGAAATAAACCAGCAGAAGAGGAAAGATGCAGTGTGTTCTTATCCAAAGCCACGCATTCAAACTGCACATGTGATCCGCTCATGCGTTCCCTGGGAGTCGAACCGTGACCTCGGCATCGTCCTCAACCGCAGGAACGCTCATGAATGAGTTCTTGTGCGGCTCGTTTAAATATAAAGCTGTTGTGCGGATGAACACGACCTTCCGTCTAAACGAGCGGCGGAAACTGATGAGTCATTGATGATCTCTTGGAGGAGGAAAAGTGTGTCGACAAGAACAAAGACATGAATAAATCAATCTGTGTAAGCCACTGTACAACAATTTAAATCTGATTTGATACATTTATTTTATATTTAATACACGTCTACATATTATAATAATATTAATAATGCATCTCATAAAACATAAATAGTAGTATAATTAATTTAAATTACTGAAGGTATCGATTGATAAATGTTGATTAAAATGAGATAATTTAATATATCATATCTAAACTGCTTTTAAAACCGTCTGTAATTAGTGTTGCTATGCAGTTGCTAAGCAGTCGAGAATGTTTCTGATTAACGATGGTTTGCTCTGATTTTAATGATTATTTGGGAATGATTTAATTGGACTCACTCGTGACGCTGTGGGCGTGTCTGTGTCACTCTGCGCTCTGATTGGACGACGCTCATCCATCACGCCAGCTGAACACAGAATAAATATGTGTGAGTATGTGATAAATCATGATAAAATATGTTTAATGATCTGCAAACAAACATTGTGCTCATTTTAAGAGCAAGATGAGTGAATTACAGCAGATCTGCTAGTCTTTGCTCACCACAGACGATGGTCTGGTCCATTACAGCCTGTAAAAGCTTTCAGAGTAAACTCTACTGTGGTTCCCTTTCGAGGGCGGGAACGAGACGGTGCATGGAAAAGATGCATTTGGGAGGACCTCCCCTTCACGTAAATTTCTGAAACCTTATAGGATAACGCCAGTTGACAACTGGCCAATTGTCGCGCGATGCGCTCTGGCTGTCAGACAGTATAAATAGCATAAGCGCGGCACTTGCGTCAGATTATTTCCTTCACACGGACTTATGAACATAGATAATAATGGAATCAACAGGATCTAAATGTAAAGTTTGCGCGGGTCCCATTGACCCGCCGGATACTCACGCGTGCTGCGTCGTCTGTCTGGGTCTGGCCCACGCCGAGGATGCCCTGCTGGAGTCCTCCTGCGCGCACTGCGGGGATCTGCCGGGGCGCGCGCTGAGATCCAGGAGGGACATAGCGCGCAGTATCGCGGGGAAGGGGTCCTTTGCCGCCGTCGAGCCGCTGGCGGGCCCCCCCACACACTCGCGGGGTGACGGTGACGACGCAGCATGCCGTCCTCTGCCGTCTCCCCAATCACCAGTTCGCTTCGCGGACTTCCTCCCGGTCGAGGATGACAGAGACGTGGACTCAGTATCCCTCGCTGCATCAGACAGGGACTGGGCGGCGTCGGAGTGCCTCGACACAGAGGGCCCTCTAGACCTCCAGGAGGAGCTAGTCAGGGTCCTCGAGAGGGCAGTTAAAGAGCTGGACCTGGACTGGAGTGCTCCACAGGAGCCCGCGAGAAGTAAGCTGGACTCCTGGTTCCTCCAGTCCAGCCGCCAGCAAGCCGGAGCTAGGAGGGGATCCCCCTTTTTTCCGGAGGTACATGAGCACGTGGTGAGGTCGTGGTCGGCGCCTCAGTCAGCTCGCGCTCACTCCTCACCGCGTGCCATGTTTTCGCACGTGGACGGTGCTGAAGCTCGGGGTTATGTGCGGGTGCCACCCGTGGAGGAGGCGATGGCGGCGCACCTGTGCCCTTCCTCAACCATGCTGAGCGGAGGTCTGGGGCTGCCGTCAAAACCGTGCAGGTTCACGGCGCACCAGGCAGAGAAAGCGTACACCTCGGCTGGCGAGGCCGCGTCCGCGCTCCACTCGATGGCGGTGCTGCAGGTGTTTCAGGCAAAACTGCTGCAATTGCTGGACGCCGGCAGCATGGACGCGGAGGATGTGAGGGACCTGAGAGCGGCAACGGATTTCGCTCTCATGGCAACCAAGCGGTCCGCGCAAGCCATCGGCCGCTCTATGGGGTTTTTAGTGGTGCTCCTGAGGCACCTGTGGCTAACTCTGGCGGACCTGCGGGACTCGGACCGGAAAATGCTCCTCAACGCACCGATTGCGGCCGCCGGCCTTTTTGGTGGCGCAGTCGAGTCGGTGATGGAAAAATTTTCTGAGGCGCAAAAGCGCGCGAAAGCGATGAGCCACGTGATGCCGAGACGAGCGTACCAGCAGCCCTCAAGGGCGCGGTCGGCGTCGGCGCCACGCCTCCCCCACAGACCGGTGACACAGCAATCGGCGGCTGCAGTTCCGGCGGCTTCTCGCCCGGAGCCGGATGTCCGACGCAAGCAATGGGCGGGACCCGGGAAGAGGCGTCACGCGCCCAGGGGGGGCCCCCGTCGTGACGGCGCACAGCCTCCCGCAGGCAAGCCATCTTCCTGACGGTCCCGTCAAGAGGAAGAGAGAGCTCGCGGGTGGGCCGCCCCCAAAACACCATGTTGTGCGTTATGTCCCCTCTGTTCGTATGGGCGACGATTGCAATGTGTGTGTGTTAAACCCTGTTTGTGTGGATGCAATAATAAAAACAAATGCTTGTTCACAAAAAGAGTTGTTTCTTCCTCATTCTGTCAGTGTTGTGTCGCTTGCCCTGCCCCAGAGCAGCGCGGAGCCACAGTATGCACTTACTCCCTCAATAGTAGCCGACATTTCCCCGCCGCTCCCGATACTCGTCGAGCAGCGTGCAGCCTACCCTCCGCTTCATCATTTCCTGGAAGCTTGGAGGGCCATTCCAGGCATCTCAGGTTGGTTGCTGGGAATAATTCAGCACGGTTATTCTCTTCAGTTCAGACGCAGACCGCCCCGTTTCACTGGTGTGGTCCCGTCTCTGGCGCTCCCTCAAAGCGCACCTGTTCTGAGACAGGAAGTTCACAGTCTGCTCGCGAAAGGAGCGATAGAGCGCGTCCCTCCGAGCGAGCTAGAGAGCGGATTCTACAGCCGCTATTTCGTGGTGCCCAAGAAAGATGGGGGGCTCCGTCCGATTCTGGATCTGAGACCCATCAACCGCGCGCTCCACAAACGCGCGTTCAAGATGACAACGCTGAGGCAGATACTGGCACAGGTACGTTCCGGGGACTGGCTAGCGTCCGTAGATCTGAAAGATGCGTATTTTCATATTCAGATTGCGCCACGCCACAGGCGTTTCCTGAGATTCGCGTTCGAGGGCTCAGCATACCAGTATGCCGTGCTCCCGTTCGGGCTGGCATTGGCACCGCGCACGTTCTCAAAATGTGTGGATGCAGCACTTTCCCCCCTCAGAGCGAGCGGAGTGCGCATTCTAAACTATCTGGACGATTGGCTGATTCTAGCTCATACAAGGGAGGTGCTAATCAGACATACAGACATGCTGCTTCATCATCTGGAGTCACTGGGCCTGCGAGTGAACATGCAGAAGAGCATGCTCACCCCGAGTCAGTATATAACATATCTAGGTGTGTGCTTCGACTCAGTGGCGATGCGAGCCCGCCTCGCCCCGGAACGCATAGAGACCATCTCTTCGGCTCTGCGTGGCTTCAGACAGGACCGGTCTGTTCCCCTGAGGGATTTTCAGAGGCTACTCGGTCTTATGGCGTCAGCATCTTCAGTGTGCCGCCTGGGTCTGCTGCGAATGCGTCCACTGCAGTTGTGGCTGAAGACCCGTGTCCCGTGGAGAGCGTGGACAGCGGGGCGCATGCGCATCACGATCTCCCGCAGCTGCATCAGCGCTCTGGAACCATGGTCCAATCAGGACATGTTCAGCCAGGGGGTTCCCCTTGGGCTGGTGACGACACGCACCGTAGTGACGACAGACGCGTCGAGCTCAGGTTGGGGCGCAACATGCGAGGGCGTTCCGACTTCCGGTCTATGGTCGGAGTCACAGAGCGAGTGGCATATCAACCGCCTGGAGCTGAAAGCGGTATGTTTGGCCCTAAGGGCTTTCCTGCCGCAAATAGAACAGCAGCATGTGTTGATTCGCACCGACAACATGTCCGTGGTTTCATACATAAATCGCCAAGGCGGCGTGCGCTCCAGGGCCCTGTTCGAGCTGGCAACGAGCCTCCTGCTGTGGGCAGATCAACATCTCCTCTCCATCAGAGCTTCGCACATCCCGGGTGTACTAAACCGCGGAGCGGACATGCTTTCGAGGAACGGGATTCCTCACGGAGAGTGGAGGCTTCACTCAAAGGTGGTGCAAATGATCTGGGATCGCTTCTGGAGGGCAGAAGTGGATCTGTTTGCGACGAGCGAGAACGCGCACTGCCCGCTGTTTTTCTCCCTGTCGCACGCCCCTCTAGCGGGGGACGCTCTGACATCGCGTTGGCCGAGAGCCAGGTTGTACGCGTTTCCTCCGGTAAAAATTCTGCCTTTAGTCCTATGCAAAATAAGGGAGGAAAGAGCATCGGTGATCCTAGTCGCCCCGAACTGGCCGAATCAGCCTTGGTTCCCGGACCTACGAGAGTTGCTGGCAGCCCCCCCGTGGCGGATTCCCGTCAGCAAGAATCTACTGTCTCAAGCGAGCGGCGAGATATGGCATCCCAGCCCCGAGCTGTGGAGCCTGCACGCGTGGCCGCTTCAGGGGCCTTAGAAGAGCTCGCACTACCTTCTAGTGTGCTGGAGACTCTCGCGGAGTCTCGTGCACCTTCCACGAGACGCCTTTATTCCCTGAAATGGGGAGTGTTCGTGAAATGGTGCAACGAGCACAATATCGACCCGGTGAGCTGTCCCGTGTCAGATGTGTTACAGTTTTTACAGCTCCGGCTGGATGACGGGAGTGTTCCGTCTACTCTAAAGGTCTATGTGGCCGCTGTCGCCTCGTTTCGTTCACCGGACGACGGGCAATCGATCGGGAGGCATCCACTAATGGTCAGATTTCTCAGAGGTGCGAGGAGATTACACCCCCCACGCCCCCCATCGGTTCCGCCGTGGGATTTGGCGTTGGTTCTGAGAGCTCTCTCTCTGCCGCCGTTCGAGCCCTTGGAATCGGTCGCGATTAAGGAGCTTTCACAGAAGACGGCGCTGCTTCTCGCACTGGCATCGGCTAAGCGCATTGGGGACTTGCATGCGTTCTCAGTGAGTGACGATTGTATTCGTTTCGGGCCCGGAGACTGCAGTGTTACTCTCCGGCCGAGACCTGGCTTCGTGCCAAAATCGCTCTCTACTCCATTTAAAGCGCAAGTAGTTTCTCTGCTCGCCTTGTCTTCAGAGCCGTCAACCTCACAGGACATCGGCGCTCAGAGGGCTATCTGCCCCGTCAGGGCTTTGCGTATTTACTTGGACCGATCCGCCACATTCCGACAGTCGGACCAGCTCTTTGTGTGCTATGGTGGCGCTACTAGAGGAAATGCTGTCTCTAAACAGAGGCTTTCTCACTGGATAGTGGACGCTATTGCTTTGGCTTATGCGAATCAGGGACAGGAATGCCCTCTCAACATCAGAGCTCACTCGACGAGAGCTATTGCCTCATCGTGGGCCTGGTCTAGAGGTACGTCAATACAGGATATCTGTTTTGCTGCTGGCTGGTCTTCTCAGAACACCTTCGCCAGGTTTTATAAACTGGATGTTCCATCTTTGGCGTCTCAAGTGCTTTCGGTGAGTAATTGAATCAATTATTCCTGGGATATTGCTACTTTTCTCAAAATACAGTTGTTACCGCTTTGCTGTTGACGCTGGGGATTTCTGTACAGTAGTTTGTGCTTATGTGCTCACGGTCACCGCTTTGCCGTTGACGCTATGCGCTCACACTAGTTGTGCTTTAATGCTTTCTGAATAGTCACGTCTGCCCTGTAATAACGCAGCCCGCTATTTTTCATGCTGCTGATATGCAAATTTTGACAAGCTTTAGCTAAGATTTCATTGGCTTAGCTGCACCTATCAGTAGTGAGCACACGTGGCGACGTTGCCATTGGACGAGCTGTGTTTGGTGTATGTTTCCCTGTATCAGACTGGTCTAAGTCTCAATCACGGCGGGATTGAACACCGTTCCCAAATGCATCTTTTCCATGCACCGTCTCGTTCCCGCCCTCGAAAGGGAACGTCTCCGGTTACTATCGTAACCTCCGTTCCCTGAGAGAGGCGGGAACGAGACGGTGCAGCGTCCGCCGTGTTCGTCGCTTGACCAGCTGTGCCGTGTTCAGTCATGATTCTGACGCAAGTGCCGCGCTTATGCTATTTATACTGTCTGACAGCCAGAGCGCATCGCGCGACAATTGGCCAGTTGTCAACTGGCGTTATCCTATAAGGTTTCAGAAATTTACGTGAAGGGGAGGTCCTCCCAAATGCATCTTTTCCATGCACCGTCTCGTTCCCGCCTCTCTCAGGGAACGGAGGTTACGATAGTAACCGGAGACGTTTTCCTCTCGTACTGCGTCTGGACCAAAGACCTGCAGGAACCCTGAAGAGAGAAAGAGAGTGTTTTATCACTCTACTGACACTCACTCCATCAGGAGCTGAAGGCACAGATTCTGATGATGAAAGGAACCTGTTCTCGACAGGAAACCTGCTGCTTCTCATTTCACTGTTAGCAAATCACAACAGACTTATTTACATACACCTGTACAAGTAGGAGTTGAGACTCGCACATGTGTGAGTGTGTGTGTGTGAGTGAGTGAGTGTGGGTGGGTGTTGGAGTGAGTTTTGTGACAGAGACTGTGTGTGAGGCTGATTGTGTGTGTGCTACAGTAAG
>JAWRVZ010000284.1:22500-35000 GCA_037043235.1 Rhodeus uyekii
ACATTCATAAAGTTACAAAACAAAAATTCTATTTCAAATAAATGCTGTTCTTTTGAACTTTCTATTCAATAAAAAATCCTGAGAAATCAAATGTATCACAGTTTCCACAAAAATATGAACTGCTTTCAACACTGAAAATAATCATAAATGTTTGTTGATTATATAATAAATAAATAAATGACACTTTACTATATATAATACTATATATTCACATAGAAAACAGCTGTTTTTCATTGATATAATATTACACTGTTTTACTGTATTATCATCTAATAAATTCAGCTTTAATCACAGGAATAAATGACACTTTACTATATATTCACATAGAAAACAGCTGTTTTACATTGATATAATATTACACTGTTTTACTGTATTTATCATCTAATAAATTCAGCTTTAATCACAGGAATAAATGACACTTTACTATATATTCACATAGAAAACAGCTGTTTTACATTGATATAATATTACACTGTTTTACTGTATTTATCATCTAATAAATTCAGCTTTAATCACAGGAATAAATGACACTTTACTGTATATTCACATAGAAAACAGCTGTTTTACACTGATATAATATTACACTGTTTTACTGTATTTATCATCTAATAAATTCAGCTTTAATCACAGGAATAAATGACACGTTACTATATATTCACATAGAAACAGCTGTTTTATACTGATATAATATTACACTGTTTTACTGTATTTATCATCTAATAAATTCAGCTTTAATCACAGGAATAAATGACACGTTACTATATATTCACATAGAAACAGCTGTTTTACATTGATATAATATTTAACTATTTTAC
Organism: Rhodeus uyekii; assembly: GCA_037043235.1. NCBI lineage: Eukaryota > Metazoa > Chordata > Actinopteri > Cypriniformes > Acheilognathidae > Rhodeus > Rhodeus uyekii. The sequence continues at coordinate 23,316 of JAWRVZ010000284.1, forward strand.
TGGATTTTTTTCACAAGAGACGCTTTCCGAAACATCTTACCAACCCCAAACCTTTGAACAGTAGTGTGTGATTTACACTGAAGTGTTCTGCAAGTGTTTCATGATTAAGTGTTACAATTGTTTATGAAAGGATATAATGCACTATTTTTAACTTGTAGATGCATAACAATTTTTTAAAAACTGATTTTAGTAGCATTTACAAAATAGCAGTGAGTGGAGATCTGAATTGGTCGATCTGAATTGGAGATTAGTATAAAACGAGTCAGAGACTCTGAATCAAACTCTGGACAGTGGGATTCTGCGCCAGCCTCTTGTTTGACATCTCTGTTCTGGATCATCCGGGTTTTGTCGCTCTCTCTCGCTAATCAGTCACTCTTTCGCCCTGATTCCTTCACTTTCGACTTCCCATCAGCCTACAAGGTTCGACTCCCTCCGGTTGTCTTTGCGTTTTGATTTATTTATGTAACTGTCACAATAAATACTCCACAATCAATATTTTACCCCCTCTGGAAACTTGCACGAGCCCTGAGAAACAATCAGAAGAGGCGGCGGAGGCTCCTCTGAACACACCTCTCATCATCGCGAGCGGCCCCCGGGGGTCTTGCCGCCCTGCCGGGCCCCCGGCTGCCAGTCAGCACACATCACCTCCTCAATACATCAGTGTCTCGTTGCATTTGTGCTTCCCGTCTCCCTTTCTCCCCTGTCTCGCATCTCAAAAGTTGAGTTTTCACAACTTATGAACTTGAGGTCAGACGTTCTCAGGTGTGTGTGAGTGTGTGAGAGTGTGTATATGTGAGAGTGTGTGTGCGCATGCATGTTTGTGCGTGTGTGTGAGAGTGTGTGTGTGTGAGAGTGTGTATGTGTGAGAGTGTGTGTAACACTCTCACACACACAACATCAAGGTCATGGGTTCGATTCCCAGGGAAAGCAAGAACTGATTAGAATGTCAATGTGTTTCTTGAATGCGATGATAAAAGCATCTGATGAATGCATGAATGTAAATATATACATATATATATGTTTAAAAGTTTGGGCTGGGTATAATGTTTATTTTTTTTAAAGCTGTCTCGGTAACAGTAACAATAAGGTCTCATTTGTTAACATTAGTTAATGAGCAAAACATTTGTTACAGTATTTATTAATCTTCGTTAATGTTAGTTAATAAAAATACTGCCGTTGATTGTTCGTTCAGGTTTGTTCACATTGCAATAACTAATGTTAACTTTCGATTTTAATAACGTATTAGTAAACAATGAAATTAACATTAAGGTTAATAAATGCTGTAGAAATATCTTTCTGTTCATGTTAACTAATGAAAGCTTATTGTAAAGTGTTACCGAGGTCATTGGATCAGAAATACAGTAAAAACAGTAATATTGTGAAATATTATTACAATGTAAAATATATTTGAAAACTCATTCTCCTGTGATGCAAAGCTTAATTTTAAGCATCATTGCTGTTTTTTCAGTTCGAGACTCCAGACTTTTGAACGGTAGTGTTTATACCAAATATATATCAAAATATATTCTTTCCATTTTACAAATGTATAAATTTGAACCTTCTTGATTTTGGAAAAGCAATCATTTCATTTCTGGATGGAGGGAAGAAGCATGTAAACGATTCACGGACAGATCAGCCAATACAAAATGTCTATATTGTGCTTTTTCATTTATATTTTTGCTTAAACTGAATCATGTGTGCAACATTACATTACCGGCCCGTCTGACGCTGGTCATCGTGTTGTCCTGTTCTCAAGCTGACAAGGGTCAAGGTCGCCCGAAAGGTCACCTGTCTGTCCTGTTAAATCAGGACGCTGTGGCTGAGCGTCGGGACCTGTGAGGGACTCAGGTGTGTGTGACGGATCTTCTATCATCCCTGAACGGATTTGATCATCATTGTTTAAACGTAATCCCCGTTTATACCAAGAACGATAACTATAATGATAAAATCCAAATCGTTCTGATTGTTATAAGTGCGCGCTGCAGTTTTGTCGTCTGTCGCTTTAAATGCTCAAAGCAGGATTCTGATTGGCTCTCGTTATCTTTATTGTTCATCAGCTGGAAATGTTTTTGTTAGTGATTCCAATGATATTGTTTTGTTATATTTGTGATATGAACAGCTATTATCTTATATTAAAGCGATATCTTTATCGTTATAGTTCACCGTACATTCAAAATCCTTCACACGACTCCACCCAATGTCAATCAATTAGCAGCTAAGGATATAGAAAAACAAACAAAATAACTGTCAAGCAGCTTTTTTGACTAATGTTGTTGGCTTCATTTATGTACAAATAGGAATAGTAATTACTCCATTTCTTCTCTGTCGCTGTAAAAAGGCAAAACTATTCTTTCTAAGTCAAACTTGATTGCTACTTGCATCCATCAGAGTATCATCAGAGCAACACACACACACACACACACACACACACACACAGCAGGGCTACACTATCGTATGATCCTGGAAGACACAAGTGAATTGTGATTTAGTCTCAAACTCTCTCCTCACTCAGTGCCTGCTAATATTAGCTGAACAAAACAAAGAAATGCTAAAGAGAACCCGGGCTGAAACATTTTTTGGTTTTCGTATGTTCTCCTCATGACCTCAGAAGGTCCCAAAACATTTGTAGAATGAATAAACAGGTACAATCCCTTAAACACAACCCCTTAGATTCAAGATCAGCAATATGTGATCCTCATTAGAGCGACTAAAAAGGTGTTTCGGATTAGACAAAACGCAGGAGTGAGTGCATAGGTTCCTGCCGAAAAGTCAATATTAATAACCAAACTCCTTGTGGATGAATTTGGCATTGGTATAAAATAAACAAATGTCCTATACGTCTCAATAGATGTAGCATTTCACACCCTCCTATAGATTGATTAACATATATTTAAATATATAATTTCATATATATATTCATGAGAGGAAAACAAAGCAAACAAAAGTGAATTCTAGAGCTCTAAGAATACTTAGATATTTAGAGAGATAGATAGATATCGATAGATATTTAAAATGATTAAGGTTAAAAACACAGTGCCGATACAGAATAATAACTAAAGAAAAGGTCAGACGCCACACGGAGGAAGATCACTATTACTGAGTTAGGAGGGTGTGATTTAGCCTCACAAATTGGAAGGGAGTTTCGAACGGACCGGTTCTAGTTCGGACGGGTGGCCGTCGGAGGCACGCGGGAGAGAAAGTGCAGGTGACGTCCCTATAGAGTGAGCCTGGACTCGAGAGCTTGGAGGAGTCTGTACGGGGGCGGCCATGTGCCCTGATACCGAGCTACAGAGTTTGGGAGTTAGCGTCGGCGATGAAAACGGGGAGAGGCAGAAACCGGGATCCTGAGGGGAAGATTGACCCGCTCCTTCCATGGCAAGCGACGGGTGGGAGCTGGACAGTATGTTCAAGTCCTCATAAAAGCGACCCAGTGGAGAGTCTGTGCCGGAGAAGTGGTGACCCGGGAGCTGGCCGGGGCAGGAGGACTGTGGGAGGAGCAGGGATGTGTGGGAGCCAGCGGCACTGGAAGGGTCGTTGTAGTGGAAAGTTCTCCCCGTGACGGGGCTCTGGACGGTCGGGCTCGGGGCTAAAGGGGTGTAGCAGGGCGAGACGTTCGCTGAGCCGTACTGGGCGAGCGAGGCCAGCGCTGACCTTTCTAAAGGAAGGTAAGTGGATAAAGCGGGAGGGATCTGGGATGACATGGCTTGGGAACGACTGGAAGAAGGTGATCCGGGTGGGGGAGTGTGGAAAAGGTTCAACCCGGTGGAAGTCTTCCCCCCTCCCGCAGCAAATTGCAGGGAGCCTGTTTGAGAGGGTTTGGGTGGAGGCGGTTGCTGGCTAGGGGCGTGACTGAACAAGCCGGGGGAAGTAATATTTGATGAGGTTGAGGACAAGGAGGGAAAGCCAGCTGCCGTTTGGAGGCGTCCCGACAGCGGAGGCGTCCCGGGACCAACGGGTTGCACTTGCCTCGGTTGTGAATGGAGTTGTGCTGTGCTTGAAGTCAGCGACGCTGATGATGAAGAGAAGCTCCCGAACGGGAATGCCGATGCTTGTTGGGTGGCGCCGCCGGAAAAGTGCTGCGTTCGGAGGGAGGCAAGAAGAGGCGTATCGACTCCCGGATGCAGCTTTGAGGGGGAACCAGACGGCGAGTCACTGGCTGATCCTCCGGATTTTGGTGCAATTGTCTGAAACCTCTTTAGCCGGCTGGGTGGCTCGTTTCTTGATCCCAGAACAGAAACGGGAGGTCGGAAGAGAGTGGTAGGTAGATGGGGGTGGTGGGTTAGTGCAATAGCGACCGACGTGGTCGCGGCAGCAGCTTGTAGAGGCGCTTGGATCAGGGGAGCCCAGATGACAGGAGTCGGGGACGGAGGAGCGGGCGGAGACGGAGTCTGCATCAGGTTGGCGCACTGAGCCATATCCCGATCGTGCTGCACAATCTGCTGGATGATCTCACTTTCCTGGTAGTTCAGAACTCCTGTACTCAAGTCGTGTTGCACCTTGTGCTGGAGAACAGAGTTCTTCTTCCCTAAGGGATGAAAGAAGAAGAAAAACAGTTATTTTATGACATTAATAAACAACACTAAGAAAAAGTAGCACGGCGTTACCATTTTTAGGGTATTAATGCATGGTAATACCACGGTTTTAGTTGTAACTCTATAGTGTGTGCTATAATTCTATGTATATAAATATGGTAATCATTCAGTACCATAGTAAATATCACAGTATATACCAATTTATACCATGGTTTTAGTTGTAACTCTAATTCTATGTATGTAAATATGGTAATCATTCAATATCGTGGTATAGGGGAAAACGGGGCTAAAGACACCTTTGATTTTATTTTACTCTAAACCAATAGATTCACTTTCCAAAACGTCCACTTTTCATGATGCATGTGGAAATTTGGCAGAAAGTTGATACTGCGCTAATTTGAGCTAATCTAAGATGTTTTTGTTGTTGATTAAAGTAGCCAATGAGAATAGATTTTGAGATAAAGGTCTTCTTAATGATTTTCCGTTTTGTTTAAGCTAATTAAAGCCATATGTACAGAATTTTTAAAAGTAAGGTATTTGGGGTAAAAGACAATAATTAACATGATAACAAACAGCCGGCTGACTTTTCCATCTCACCTTTTTTAATCATTTATCATAATCATATAAAAATATATTTATTGTTACTACTGTAAATCTGTATTAAATTATTATGGAATGTTCAATGCTTTCATAATCTTTAAATACCTTAGTTTCTGTGTTTTTAAAACACATTTTTTAAAGACATTTTAATGACAATTAAACTAAACTGAATATAAATAGTTTATAATACAATACAAATTTGTTTTGAACAACTTTTCATTATTAAAAACATTATTTTAGCAAAGGTATTTGTATCAATACTTTGTCTTTTACCATGTTTTTCTGTGGAGTAAAAGAATTCCCTCGTCACCTCATTTATTTATATGATTTTAAAACAAAATTAACCACTTTTATGATTTATTTTCACACAAAATCAGTTAAATCACACTTCATCACTGTTAAATGCATATATTTATATATATATATATATATATATATATATATATATATATCTGCAATCATACACTATTGAAGCAGCGAACAGTGAAAAGTAATTTTGTGTGTGCATTTAGCCCTGTTGTGCCCTATATCAAATTACCGCAGTAATACCATCTGTTAGCATCACTTTACCATGGTACTATGGCCATAAAATTTCTCTACCCATGAAAAATCATGTATCTGTTTATTTTTTATGCATGCATTCATTTGAATTGGGAGTAAAACATCAAATGAATGCTGCATATTATATTTGTTATGTATTTATATAACAGTTATGGATGTCAGTTAATAAATAATTTGAGTTGCAATTGCTCTCTTCCTTTAAATGGATTATGTCTTTTTTATATAAATACCCAGAGTGATTTCCCCTCAGGTGACACCTTGAATGTTACACAAAAACGAAACGCAGGCCTCTGTTGGATCTGTCCGGAGTTTCAGCATCTCACACATCCCTGTGTAGAAGGTCTAGTCAGGACGCTTGCCTCAGGACGGCTCCGAGCGCAATCAGAGACGGAGAGGAGGCTCGCGGTGAGACAGGGATCGCTCCTGCGTTTCACTGCTGAGCTCCAGACAGGAACGAGCGCAGAAAGAGCGCTTATAAACCCGAGAGGAAGCACTGGGATGAGCAGAGGGCACTTTGCTATGTTTGGGAATGACACACGATCACACTGGGTCGCCGAGCAGGACATGGGAGACTTTTGATCCTCTGGTTATACAATAATAGGAAGGTAAACAGAATTGAGAACGCACTTGATTTAATTGACTGTGCTAAACTTGATTATTGAAATTAGATTCGATGTAAAAATCTCAGAGAAACATGTCTTGGTAATGATGACAAAGAAAAAAAGGATTAAAAAAAAGGATTGTGATAAATATGTATTGTACAAATAATTTAATTAGTTAATAAATATTATTAATAAATTATAATTATATTCTTGATGAATAGATAATACACACACATTTTATTATTTATATTATAGTGTTACGTAATATAATATAACATAATATATTACATTCTCTAATACACACTCTCTCTCTCTCTCTCTCTCTCACACACACACACAGATTGGTTATTAAATATAACCCAGTTATAATTTTTAGGAGGAACTCTTATATTTCTTCCATCCAGCAATGCCACAATGCAGACGGTCTGAAACAACTCCGTAATTATAATTCAATTATTCTTAATATCTTTGTAATAATCTGCTGAAAAAGACACTAAGGTGCTAAACTTCAAATTGGATCAGAGTTTAGGCCATTTTCTGATAGGAAGGGGTGAGATTAAGCAGTTCTCCACCGCAGGGATGCGATCAACCTGTGAGAACCTCCGTTCATTTCAATACAGATGCAGATCTATTTAATCTGTAATTAATTACGGATGTCTGTACATTAACAGCGCAGGCTCAAATCTGAGGACGAGAGTTCTGCTTCAAAAACACGAGCTCTTTTTACACATATATGAAGCACATCACGTGCACATCCAGAGCTGTCTGCTGGCTTTTGAAGGCGGTGCATGTGGAGCTTCACGGCTGTGTCCTCTATAATAAACCATCTTGTTGTTTCACATTGTGTGAAGCGCTCGGCTATGAAATGATTCGGTTTGTTGTTTTTACCGCCGTCGGTGAGTGGGCCGACGGATGAGGATGTTTACAGTGACGGACGAGAGCGCGTTCCCTCCAACTGAGGGAAAGAAACCGACTGACTCAATACAGCCGGAAACCAGAGAAATTACACTCCATTCTGAGACATTAGACACAAGAGGGAGTGAGAGTTTAGCTTCGGTTGCACAGTGAAATAAATACATTACAGTACATTTAAAATGGATGCATGAACACAGTATTAATAGAATAGAGTGCATACAATTCAAAACATACCCAAATATTAAAGGGATAGTCACCCAAAAATGGAAATTAAGTCATAATTTTTCCTTTTTGGGTGAACTAACCCTTGAAGCGTCTTACCAATGCGGTCCAGCCGGTCCAGAGCGACCGTCTCAAACGCTCTCCTCATCATGGGATACTCCTCCAGGACCTCGTTGAAGTTGTCCACAGATAGCGAGTACAGGCGGCAGTATGTGTCCGCCCGGACGCTGGCGGTGCGTCTACCCCGGGTCAGCAGACAAATCTCTGGACGAGAGAAGAGAGGAACACATCAGCGACAATCAGGTACCAAAACCATCCAGAGTTTGCGGGTAAAACGTGTTCAACTATATCTGTTAGCAGTCTGTCACGTCTCTGTCTACTTCCTGTTTCCTCCCGTCGTCTCCCAGTGTTATTCCACTCACCTGTCACGCCATCAATCACCTCGTCAGTTGTGTCTAATCGTCCCTTGTGTATTTCTACCCGGTGTTATTCCTTGTGTATTTCTTCCCGGTGTTATTCCTTGTGTATTTCTTCCCGGTGTTATTCCTTGTGTATTTCTTCCCGGTGTTATTCCTTGTGTATTTCTACCCGGTGTTATTCCTTGTGTATTTCTACCCGGTGTTAGTCCTTGTGTATTTCTACCCGGTGTTATTCTTTGTGTATTTCTACCCGGTGTTATTCTTTGTGTATTTCTACCCGGTGTTATTCCTTGTGTATTTCTACCCGGTGTTATTCCTTGTGTATTTCTACCCGGTGTTATTCCTTGTGTATTTCTTCCCGGTGTTATTCCTTGTGTATTTCTTCCCGGTGTTATTCCTTGTGTATTTCTACCCGGTGTTATTCCTTGTGTATTTCTTCCCGGTGTTATTCCTTGTGTATTTCTTCCCGGTGTTATTCCTTGTGTATTTCTTCCCGGTGTTATTCCTTGTGTATTTCTACCCGGTGTTAGTCCTTGTGTATTTCTTCCCGGTGTTAGTCCTTGTGTATTTCTACCCGGTGTTATTCCTTGTGTATTTCTTCCCGGTGTTATTCCTTGTGTATTTCTACCCGTTATTCCTTGTGTATTTCTTCCCGGTGTTAGTCCTTGTGTATTTCTACCCGGTGTTATTCCTTGTGTATTTCTACCCGGTGTTATTCCTTGTGTATTTCTTCCCGGTGTTATTCCTTGTGTATTTCTTCCCGGTGTTATTCCTTGTGTATTTCTACCCGGTGTTATTCCTTGTGTATTTCTTCCCGGTGTTAGTCCTTGTGTATTTCTACCCGGTGTTATTCCTTGTGTATTTCTTCCCGGTGTTATTCCTTGTGTATTTCTACCCGGTGTTATTCCTTGTGTATTTCTTCCCGGTGTTATTCCTTGTGTATTTCTACCCGGTGTTATTCCTTGTGTATTTCTTCCCGGTGTTAGTCCTTGTGTATTTCTACCCGGTGTTATTCCTTGTGTATTTCTACCCGGTGTTATTCCTTGTGTATTTCTTCCCGGTGTTAGTCCTTGTGTATTTCTTCCCGGTGTTATTCCTTGTGTATTTCTTCCCGGTGTTAGTCCTTGTGTATTTCTACCCGGTGTTATTCCTTGTGTATTTCTACCCGGTGTTATTCCTTGTGTATTTCTACCCGGTGTTATTCCTTGTGTATTTCTACCCGGTGTTATTCCTTGTGTATTTCTTCCCGGTGTTATTCCTTGTGTATTTCTTCCCGGTGTTATTCCTTGTGTATTTCTACCCGGTGTTAGTCCTTGTGTATTTCTTCCCGGTGTTAGTCCTTGTGTATTTCTTCCCGGTGTTATTCCTTGTGTATTTCTACCCGGTGTTAGTCCTTGTGTATTTCTACCCGGTGTTATTCCTTGTGTATTTCTTCCCGGTGTTATTCCTTGTGTATTTCTACCCGTTATTCCTTGTGTATTTCTTCCCGGTGTTAGTCCTTGTGTATTTTTACCCGGTGTTATTCCTTGTGTATTTCTACCCGGTGTTATTCCTTGTGTATTTCTACCCGGTGTTATGCCTTGTGTATTTCTTCCCGGTGTTATTCCTTGTGTATTTCTTCCCGGTGTTAGTCCTTGTGTATTTCTTCCCGGTGTTATTCCTTGTGTATTTCTACCCGGTGTTATTCCTTGTGTATTTCTTCCCGGTGTTATTCCTTGTGTATTTCTTCCCGGTGTGTATTTCTACCCGGTGTTATTCCTTGTGTATTTCTACCCGGTGTTAGTCCTTGTGTATTTCTACCCGGTGTTATTCCTTGTGTATTTCTTCCCGGTGTTATTCCTTGTGTATTTCTTCCCGGTGTTATTCCTTGTGTATTTCTACCCGTTATTCCTTGTGTATTTCTTCCCGGTGTTAGTCTTTGTGTATTTCTACCCGGTGTTATTCCTTGTGTATTTCTACCCGGTGTTATTCCTTGTGTATTTCTACCCGGTGTTATTCCTTGTGTATTTCTACCCGTTATTCCTTGTATATTTCTACCCGGTGTTAGTCTTTGTGTATTTCTACCCGGTGTTATTCCTTGTGTATTTCTACCCGGTGTTATTCCTTGTGTATTTCTACCCGGTGTTATTCCTTGTGTATTTCTACCCGTTATTCCTTGTATATTTCTACCCGGTGTTATTCCTTGTGTATTTCTACCCGGTGTTATTCCTTGTGTATTTCTACCCGGTGTTATTCCTTGTGTATTTCTACCCGGTGTTATTCCTTGTGTATTTCTTCCCGGTGTTATTCCTTGTGTATTTCTACCCGGTGTTATTCCTTGTGTATTTCTACCCGGTGTTATTCCTTGTGTATTTCTACCCGGTGTTATTCCTTGTGTATTTCTACCCGGTGTTATTCCTTGTGTATTTCTTCCCGGTGTTATTCCTTGTGTATTTCTACCCGTTATTCCTTGTATATTTCTACCCGGTGTTATTCCTTGTGTATTTCTACCCGGTGTTATTCCTTGTGTATTTCTACCCGGTGTTATTCCTTGTGTATTTCTTCCCGGTGTTATTCCTTGTGTATTTCTTCCCGGTGTTATTCCTTGTGTATTTCTACCCGGTGTTATTCCTTGTGTATTTCTACCCGGTGTTAGTCCTTGTGTATTTCTACCCGGTGTTATTCCTTGTGTATTTCTTCCCGGTGTTATTCCTTGTGTATTTCTACCCGTTATTCCTTGTGTATTTCTTCCCGGTGTTAGTCCTTGTGTATTTCTACCCGGTGTTATTCCTTGTGTATTTCTACCCGGTGTTAGTCCTTGTGTATTTCTTCCCGGTGTTATTCCTTGTGTATTTCTACCCGGTGTTATTCCTTGTGTATTTCTACCCGGTGTTATTCCTTGTGTATTTCTACCCGGTGTTATTCCTTGTGTATTTCTACCCGGTGTTATTCCTTGTGTATTTCTACCCGGTGTTATTCCTTGTGTATTTCTTCCCGGTGTTATTCCTTGTGTATTTCTTCCCGGTGTTATTCCTTGTGTATTTCTTCCCGGTGTTATTCCTTGTGTATTTCTACCCGGTGTTATTCCTTGTGTATTTCTTCCCGGTGTTATTCCTTGTGTATTTCTTCCCGGTGTTATTCCTTGTGTATTTCTACCCGGTGTTATTCCTTGTGTATTTCTACCCGGTGTTAGTCCTTGTGTATTTCTTCCCGGTGTTAGTCCTTGTGTATTTCTTCCCGGTGTTATTCCTTGTGTATTTCTACCCGGTGTTATTCCTTGTGTATTTCTACCCGGTGTTATTCCTTGTGTATTTCTACCCGGTGTTATTCCTTGTGTATTTCTACCCGGTGTTATTCTTTGTGTATTTCTACCCGGTGTTATTCTTTGTGTATTTCTACCCAGTGTTATTCCTTGTGTATTTCTACCCAGTGTTAGTCCTTGTGTATTTCTACCCAGTGTTATTCCTTGTGTATTTCTACCCAGTGTTATTCCTTGTGTATTTCTTCCCAGTGTTATTCCTTGTGTATTTCTTCTTTTATGTTCAAGGCGCTGCAACATTTGGCCCCAGATTATATTTGTGGCCCCAATTTATATTTATACCTAATACTAATTCATTGTTTTATTTAGGTTATAAATGTAAATTAGAATAAATAAATGATAAAAACTGCATTTAATATAATAAATTATTATTTGGATTTATAATTATGATAAATTGCATACTGGAAAACTAAGGATATATTTTTCTTTAGCTTAGTAATGTAAATAAAATGAATAACTAAATTACTATTAATGCATTTATTATGATAATTTATTATTTATTTATAATTATAATAAATGGCATTTATAAGAATTTT
>JAWRVZ010000284.1:40000-42500 GCA_037043235.1 Rhodeus uyekii
AACACGGAGAACATGCAGAACACGGAGAACACGGTGAACATGGAGAACACGTAGAACACGGAGAACATGTAGAACACAGAGAACATGGAGAACACAAAGAACATGGAGAACATGGAGAACACGGAGAACATGCAGAACACGGAGAACACGATGAACATGCAGAACACGGAGAACACGGTGAACACGGAGAACACAGAGAACATGGAGAACACAATGAACACAGAGAACACGGAGAACACACACACGACTAAACATTATCAACAACTGACAATCGCCATATGCCTGATATAGAATAAGCACTGCGATATTCCATACAAATAATAAGACTGGTGAGTCTTAATTGCATGGTCAGATTAGAACCAGCATCTAATGATAAGGAGAGCGTTCACCCTGAAGAGGTGTTACATAGATTAATTTCATGAGTGAATAAATTCTCCACAGCTTTCCCAGCATGCACCTGTGCCGGGAATGACTTGAGATGGTCAGAAGCTTACATGCACAATGCAGATAGAGATAGAGTGAGCGCTGTCTTTCCGTTACTTTCAGATGGGATGAGGTCAGAGGTCACTCGCTGTAATTAGTGACGGGCAGGCGGGTCACATGTCGCTCATCGTTTAAACGAACTTACCCAATGATATGAAGCCAATGGAAGAATGTGACACACTGACGGTCTGGGGAAGCTGCGGTGTGTCATGTATGTTTGCTTCTTGCGTGTTTAAAAAGAGTACAGCACATTGGTCAACCGACTGTTGTTTTTAGTTGCGCTTTATAAAAAAAATTGCTAAAATAGTTGTATTGTATTGCAATATAATAATTTATATTGGTATAAATAGTTCATGTATGTTCAGAATCTGTTGGGAATCATGATAGAAGGTTTGTGCGGCTCTGCATGAAGCAAAAAAATGAAAAATGAAAATGAAAGCGGAAACGAGCCGAACATCATCTGCTAGGGATCCGTGTTAATGTCCCAGAAACAGGGCACTTATCAGCCGTCCCACCCCTCTCTGACCGTCCCACAGCTCACTGACCGTCCCACAGCTCACTGACCGTCCCACAGCTCACTGACCGTCCCACCCCTCTCTGACCGTCCCACTGCTCACTGACCGTCCCACAGCTCACTGACCGTCCCACCCCTCTCTGACCGTCCCACTGCTCACTGACCGTCCCACAGCTCACTGACCGTCCCACAGCTCACTGACCGTCCCACCCCTCTCTGACCGTCCCACTGCTCACTGACCGTCCCACCCCTCTCTGACCGTCCCACTGCTCACTGACCGTCCCACCCCTCTCTGACCGTCCCACTGCTCACTGACCGTCCCACTGCTCACTGACCGTCCCACAGCTCACTGACCGTCCCACAGCTCACTGACCGTCCCACCCCTCTCTGACCGTCCCACTGCTCACTGACCGTCCCACCCCTCTCTGACCGTCCCACTGCTCACTGACCGTCCCACCCCTCTCTGACCGTCCCACTGCTCACTGACCGTCCCACAGCTCACTGACCGTCCCACAGCTCACTGACCGTCCCACAGTTCACTGACCGTCCCACAGCTCACTGACCGTCCCACTGCTCACTGACCGTCCCACCCCTCTCTGACCGTCCCACTGCTCACTGACCGTCCCACAGCTCACTGACCGTCCCACAGCTCACTGACCGTCCCACCCCTCTCTGACCGTCCCACCCCTCTCTGACCGTCCCACTGCTCACTGACCGTCCCACCCCTCTCTGACCGTCCCACAGCTCACTGACCGTCCCACAGCTCACTGACCGTCCCACCCCTCTCTGACCGTCCCACTGCTCACTGACCGTCCCACAGCTCACTGACCGTCCCACAGCTCACTGACCGTCCCACAGTTCACTGACCGTCCCACAGCTCACTGACCGTCCCACTGCTCACTGACCGTCCCACCCCTCTCTGACCGTCCCACTGCTCACTGACCGTCCCACAGCTCACTGACCGTCCCACAGCTCACTGACCGTCCCACCCCTCTCTGACCGTCCCACAGCTCACTGACCGTCCCACAGCTCACTGACCGTCCCACAGTTCACTGACCGTCCCACAGCTCACTGACCGTCCCACTGCTCACTGACCGTCCCACCCCTCTCTGACCGTCCCACTGCTCACTGACCGTCCCACCCCTCTCTGACCGTCCCACAGCTCACTGACCGTCCCACAGCTCACTGACCGTCCCACCCCTCTCTGACCGTCCCACTGCTCACTGACCGTCCCACTGCTCACTGACCGTCCCACAGCTCACTGACCGTCCCACCCCTCTCTGACCGTCCCACAGCTCACTGACCGTCCCACTGCTCACTGACCGTCCCACCCCTCTCTGACCGTCCCACTGCTCACTGACCGTCCCACAGCTCACTGACCGTCCCACAGCTCACTGACCGTCCCACAGCTCACTGCACAAAGCTTTTGTTTTGGCCAATCCATCATTATGAATATTAAAGCTGTAGGAATGGATGAGCTCCACTGTGTGTGTGTGTCTGTGT
>JAWRVZ010000284.1:47500-80000 GCA_037043235.1 Rhodeus uyekii
ACACACAGACCTACACACAAACACACACAAACACATACACACACAAACAAACAAACACACACCTAGACACACACACACATCCACACACCTACAAACACACAACAACAAACACACACCTACAACCTACACACCTACAAACAAACAAACACACACACACACACACATCTACACACAAACACATATCTACACACAAACACACACACACAGACACAGAAACAAACACACACAAACACACACACACACACACACACACACATACACACACACACACACACACACACACATACAACTACAAACACACACCTAGACACACACACACATCCACACACATACAAACATACAACAACAAACACACACCTACAAAGACACACACATCTACATACACACAACACAAACACACACAAACAAACAAACACACACACAATCACAGACAAACACACAGACACACACACATCTACACACAAACACACACAAACAAACACCTACAAACACACAACAACAACAAACACACACCTACATACACACACACACACACACACACACATACAAACATACACACACAATCACACATCTACACACAACTACAAACACACACCTAGACACACTTACACACATACATCTATACACACACACTCTCTCTCACACACACACACACACAGATCTACACATACACACACACATACACACCATATCCGCTCAGCGTCTTTCTGTCCCCTAACACTACATGCTAATTTTCTTTCCAAATAAACATGAATAATTTATGTCCCAAAAGAGATGTCAGCCGCTTAATTATAATTTCTAAACATTTATGTTGCCTTCTGCCTCTATTCCTCTCTGTGTGCGAGGAGTTTCAGTCAAATCCCGGGCTAATCACGGCCTTGAACACTTCCACTGAAAAACACACCACCACGTGTTTTCACACAACGCTTGTTGCTAATTTTAGCAAACTATGGATGAGGCCGACAAATTTAAACACAACACAATAAAAGTTGCAGAGAGGAGCACAAACTCCAGGACTGAGACGACACATCAAACTCCTGCAAACCATGAAACACGTCACCAGTCCAGAAACAAGTACATGTGATTATTTCCCACGATATAACATCATTTTATCCACACACACACGCACGCACGCATACACGCACACACACACAAATAATAATAATAATTGTGAAACAATATAGGAATTATATTGAAGCATTTCATTGCAAAATAAAAAAGTTAAGACATTTATGAAAAATAAATAGAAATATTTTATTTTGCAGTAATGCACAATTTGGACAAAAATGTCACTTTATACCAGTATAAAAAAATAAAAATAAAAAATAATAATAATAATAATAGTAATAATAATAATAATAATAATTATTATTATTATTATAATACCAATAATAGTGATAATAAAAATAATAACAATACTTATTATAACAACAAGTATAATAATAATATTATTATTATTATTATTATTATTGTATTTTGTTATTATTATTATTAGTGGTAGCATAAATAATAATAATAATAATTTTTTTTTTTTTTTTTACAATATATAAGAATTATTACTATTGTAGTATTTCACTATAAAACAAAAACATATATAAATATGAACATACAAATAGTAATAATAACAATAATCCTTTTATTTTGCAGGATCGTCCAAAAATTATGTGATTAAATATCAGTATGACTATAACAATAATAACAAGATGAGAAAGAATAATTCATATTAAGTCCAGAAACATTTTTGATCTCATTCCCCTGATACAAAATCAAAATCGCTCCTGTTTTGATGCGCTCTTCACAAACAGGCCATCCCAGCAGCCTCCAGTGGTCTCCATGGTTACAGCAGGTTACCGTGTGAACGGGATCAAGGGGAATGGATGGATTTGCATGACAGACTGTGACGGATCTGAGTAGAAAGATCTGCGTCTTCCTTCAGAAGATCCTGTGGTTTCCCGAACACACGCGCTGCATCTCAACAGGATGTGCGTTACGAGGCATTTAAAGTGCAGAATGAAGCCTTGGGCTGCGAGCGCATCCACAAAGGTTGAGTAAAGGTTGAGCAAAGGTTGAGCTTAATTTAGGTCGCAAACCACAAATGACAATTAACCAGATCCGGCATAAAATCTGATGATGAAACACCAGCGTTGTTCGTCAGTCAACCACATTCCACTATAAGACATTTTTATTTCCCCTGTCTATTTTGATGTAAGTTATAGTTTTAGTCATCTTGTTGTGTGTTTTTGTGTTACATGTCTTTTGTCTTCTTGCTGTGTTCTCCCATGTGTTTCCTCCTGTCACGTCATCAGTTACCTCATTAGTCTTGTCATCTGTGTCTCGTTCCCTCCTTTTGTATTTAAACCCGTATTGTATTGATTGCTTTTGATCAATGCAAAACCTTTTGTGTTGATTCGATCAGTCTGTGTGGGTATGTGTCAGTGTATAGTTGTGTTCCCCATCTTTATGTTGTGCCTTTTGCGCGTTACGTGCCGGTTTTGTTTGTATATTTAAAGTATTTTGTGTAAGTTCATAGTAAAGTTCTATTCCTTGTTTCCTGAACACTCGTCTCTCTCTACAACTGTGACATTTATTGTTAGTTTTTTTATTAGTTAATGTGTTGTTGTTTTTTTTCACTCACTGTTTTAGTACTTCAAGTTGTAGTAATTTTGTTGTGTGTTGTTGTCATGTTTATTTTTTAGACATGAAATTTTTTTTTTTTTTTGTATAGTTTTACATTTTATTTCCATTTTTATAGTAGTACTTTTAGTACCCTAGTACTTTTTTGTTATTTTTATGCATTTCTTTTAATCAAAATGATTGAATCAGTTTTACTTCGAGTTATTTTAGTACTTTACGTTAAACTATAACAAAAAATATTAATGGTTCTTGGCAACTAGCTGAAAGTTTTATATCTTTTTTTATATTTTATTTCTGTTAGTATTCATTTTTAGTATGCGTTTTTTGATAATTTTCACATTTTTTTAATCCAATTTATTCATTCATTCATTAATCAAATTTTAGTTCAGTTATTTTACTATTTCAAGTAAAGCTATACAAAAATAATACATTGTTTTTATATTTTTGTGTTAGTTTGAGTTAGTTCTTATTTCATTCATTTTCATTTATTATTTATTTACATTTATTATTCATTATCATTATTTAAATGTTAGTGAAAGTGGTTGTAATTTTTTGTCATGTTTATTTTTTTAATTTAATTGATTTATTAATATTAGTTTTTATTTCATTTATAAGTTTGAGATATTTTTGATCAGTTTTTATAAGGTTCTGTTGATAAAAAAAAAAATTTAATGAATGAATGAATTTAATTTTTTAAATTTTAAACAAATTTTTTTTTCAGTTTTAATTTCGTTTCAGCTTTAGTATTTCAAGTAAAACTACACACAAAATATTTCCTCGACAACTATTTTATTTCAATTAGTGTTAGTTTTAATTTCAAGTTTAAAGTCATTTTTATTTAAAACTTTTTGCTAAATTAAACATGCTTAAACATTTTTAACTATATAAAAAAAAATGTTTCCTTTGCAACTAGTTTTACTTAAGGTTTATTTTAATTCAAGTACGTTTTTTGCTTTTACTTTCAGTTTGGTTTTAGTTGACGATAACAACCCTGTAAAACTCGGAGCATCTGCCATAGATCTATTGCTACTGATGTCGTTACGGCACCGAGTCTCATGAAGTTCTTCCAGAAAAGCCCACGCATGGCTTAAGATGAAAGCCTGTGACTGCGGTGAAGCCGCCGCAGCAGCAGGGGTTCGTCCGGAGCGCGGGGAGTGATTTCAGACGAGGAAAGTCGAGTTCGGCAGCAGAATAAATGAGATTAGAGCCATCGGGTTGACTGAGGATAAAATAACCTCTGAAAGCTGCCAAGGCCGGTCACTCTGACGCAGGTTTGAGGAGCTGCGTTTTTCTTGTACCTGAGAGAACAAGAGACTCTTTCTTTCTCTCACACACAAACTTGAGGCGTCAGAACATCGGGACTGCAGAATATAATCAGCTTTAAAGTTTTCATTTATCAGCCCCCAAGGAAATTGCACATAATTGGCAAGTGTTAATTAAAGATTTGGAGCGAGCGGGCAGCGAGGCGAAGCTGCGCGACGTTTGGGGCCGACGTGTCAAAACACGCTGCTTCTGAATACCTAGACACACACACCATTTCACTGGGATTTCCTTAAACTGGTCCTGAATGGATACAAAAAGTCTGAGACAACACTGAAAATCTGGGATTCAAATAGAAACATATTACATTTACATTCATGCATTTATCAGACGCTTTTATCATCGCATTCAAGAAACACACTGACATTCTAATCAGTTCTTGCTTTCCCTGAGAATTGAACCCATGACCTTGACGTTGCAAGCGCTGCTCTTGTCACGGCTCAAGTAGGGAGGACTCAGGTATGCGGGTAAAAGGGAATTATTTACAATGAAAAATAAAACAAACAAGCAAAAACTGGCCCAAGGGGAAAACCATAACTAAACTAATAAACTGTAAACATAACACTAACCAGGAAAACCGGACACGTGTACAAACAGAGACGGGAACAACCAGGAAATAGACACAGGAATGACAACGACACCGGACAACAAACACAAAGGGATTAAATAGACACAGGAGGAAGGATAACAAGCAAAAACTGTTGGGAACAATCAAGGATAACAAGGGAACAAGACGGGCGGGATTACATCATGACAAGACACGAACATGCAGCCAATGTAGACGCACAGCTATTAAACACATGAACGCACTCAGACAAGAGGGTGCGCGACTATCAGCCACGCGCTCTCACAAAGACATGACAAAGAGGCAGTGTCAGAGCTCTGTCCACTAAAAAACTAGAAACCCAAACCTCTACTGTCTGAGCGACACTGAAAGTCAGCATGAAACCAAAGTTGCACTCGTCTTTTCTTCCGCATTGTGTTGTTTGTCCGATTGAATCGCTTCTCAAACAAGAACAAATGTAGGCGGGGCTTGATTGCGTCTGTGAGGAATTGATTGGATGGTTGCGGTTTGCGCAATTGGTTATTGCATAATCATAAACACACTGGTTTGTAGCACCAATAGTAATTTATCTCTAGAGGCTCATTAATCTGAGGTCTTGCATATTAATTTTCTGAAATATTGCAGTTTAATGAATTCAGTTGCATAAATTATGATGCTTCCAGTTTAATACTTTCACTCTCATTACTTTGTTCACTGTGAGTTTTTTTAATCATTCATTATAATCTCATATCAATACACACTTTCAAATGTAAGTAGCTTGAAGTTTAGCAGACTACTTTTCAAATTGATAACTTGACTTTAAAGTAGGAGTAGTTTCAGGACAGTTTGGAAGTATTTTCTCCAACACGGCTCTCTATTATCAGGCTTTGCTGTCTCTTTCTCTCCCACGCCATTTCAAGGTGAGAAGTCTTTGATTTGAGATGATAACGTACGAAGCGTTCGCCTCGGGCTCAACACCTACCGGCAATCTCACGGCTAATCCTGCCTCCGCCCGCGAGAGCATGTGTGAGTCAACTAGATTAGATGCGATAGAATTAATTCTCATTAACTTAAGCAATTATAAAACATGTCATGACTGCTTGTAATGCTCTTACGCCGGCCTGGTGAACAGGATTACCCGAGATATCCAAACACTTACTTATTTGATGCTTTTACTTTCCTGTATCTCAAACTGTAGAGAGCAGTGCTTGCAACATCAAGGTCATGGGTTCGATTCCCAGGGAAAGCAAGAACTGATTAGAATGTCAATGTGTTTCTTGAATGCAATGCAAGTCGCTTTGGATAAAAGCATCTGATAAATGCATGAATGCAAAATTTGTAAATGTAAAGATAGAAGAAAACAATAGGCAACATGCTTTTGATGATGGGTTTGTAAACAGTACAAGACGCCTGATAGAATGCAGCACTTAATGTACACACACACTTAAGTGCTGTCTAATTAAGATTGTTTAAAGTCCCTTGTAGTGAAAATCATGTTGTTAATGTTGTTTATGTGTCTATGTGGTGTTTTTAATGTGCCTTCAGACAAACCATGTGAAAACTCAGAAGTGTTTTCTCTTTTAAACTCCAGTGAACCAAAGACAGTCTCTGTCACGTTCACTGTCATCCAGGACTCTTATTTTGTCGTTTTGCTCACGTTATTGTTTTGTTCCAGAACTTTCCGTCACTCATCAGTTGTCATGGTCACTAATCATCACAGGTGTTTGTCTTTTGTTCATTATCACTAGTATATTTAGTTCTCCTTCTCCATCTTTCAGTTGTCTGTTGTTGTTTGTGCAATTTGTGTGTTTATGTTATACACTTGTTGGAATGCACTGCTTTTACGATCCTCAGCATTTATCATTAAAGTTCCTTTGAATTATCTTCTTCATCATCGTCCTCGTCTTCAGTCGTGACAGTCTCAAAAACACAGTTTGAAATCGCTGGTGTTTCTTACATCACAAACATGTAACAAATCACGTCCACGTGTAGGCAGGGCTTATGCATATCATTAACTCTTCTCTGAGCAGGGGAGTCTCGAGACTATATTTGTCTGTTAATATGATAAATCGGGTACATTTAGCAATAAAGCGGTGAATTATGTATATGATTTACTTTATGATGTTATGATGAGCTATATGCCTTTCTTCACTGACGATCTATGATGTTTAAAGCATGCAGATTTTTAGACAACAGAGGGAGATGAACGGGAACATGGTTTATGTAACATTAGCAAAACATACATCTATTACAATACACAGAAAAATGTTTTCGACTTCTGTCATCAAGTTGTTTGAAACCTGTGTGAAACCCCCATCAGAAACTGTGCGCATGCAAATGTGCTGTTAAATTATTAAAATATGAACAATTTTAGGTCAAATCCCTGATTTATAGAGCCCCTATTATTCTGTTTCTGGATATTTCCTTTCATGTTGTGTGTAATAGAGTTGGTTCTGAATGTAAAAGTTCTGCAAAGTTTCAAAGATCAAAGGAGAATTTTTCTCCCAAAAGAAAGAACATATCTATATAACAATGTAACTAATTAGCATAACTCCCACCTCTGGTGTTGATTGGCTGATTGCCTTTTGTTTGCCCCGCCCTCAATCACCGTTGTTGTGTCTGAGACCGGAAGAGTTTGTGTTCATGAGGAGAAGACGCTGTTTCTGCACTGCAAAACCACTTTGATGGAAAAGGATTCAAAAAGGATGAGAACTCAACGTTACTATTCGTTTCACTGTGTCTTAAGAGCTGAGACTCAGATATGGAAAATGAACACACAACGTAAGCGATCGACCAATCACAAAAGACTGAGCTGCCTGACCAATCAGAGCAGAGCAGCTCTTAGAAAGGCGGGGTTTGGAGAGTCCTTTGGAGAAATCCTTTATCGAACCGTTTCAGAGCTGATGCTGTAATTACAGTATACGATGAGAAAATTACAATTAAAGTGTCTTTGACATCAAATGCATGCAAACCAAGTTCCTCGGAAACAAGATTAGGAATGTTTCAAATAGAATAATTAAAAACATTACATGCATATGTAACATTTGCATGCAATACAGACATTAAAAGAGTGCCGGCACCTTTGGAAAATTACTTTCAACATGCAAGATAATCCTAATCTCACACACTATATAATAGGACAGTGTGTGAAATGGGCCGCGGTCGTTCTCCGTTAGCAGGTAGATAAGAAAAATAACACGTATATAACTGTCCAGGAATCTCACATCGTCCCATAATCCTCTGCCGAGCGTGAGCACAAGAGAGAGGGTTTTGCGGGCTCCGATACAGCAGCACGTGTCCCGTGGCTGATCCGATGGGAAGAGGAACAAGTGTGTGTGTGCGGTGTGAAATGATTCCCACAGTTGCTCTCAAAGTCTTTAATTAACAGCACAGCTGCAGGCAGGAATCACACGGTCAAAGATCTAATATCACACCAATCCCAGATTAACAGTTTTTAAAAAATGGGTCTCCTTTTTTAATCTTTGCATTCGGGGACTGAAAAGTTTCTTAAATGGTTGGACCTCCCCAAAATTAGTGTTAAAAATAAAACATTCTGCTGTGTTTCACAGATCAAACATTTGTTTCATGGCGTAAAGAACATTTTAACAATCTAAACTAACACTTTATTTAAAGCTTTTTCGTATAATGCATTAATAATGTATTGGGTCTCATGAATAATTGTAATCACAGCTTTAGAAAGTATAATGCATTAAAACACGACCAAGAAAAGATGTAACAAAGAATCTGTGAATATTCTAAAGCATTGAGACAATTCGGTTACAATTATTTAATAAAAGATATGATGCATTAATGTTACAAACGGGGAACGTGGAGGAACACAGAAGCAGCAGGATTAACTCAAACTCACTTTTATTAAACAAAACCAAAAGACTTTACATATAAACAGAAAAGGCACAAGAAACAAGAACCACGGAAGGATAACGGCATCCACACAACATAACAAAGACATCGCAACTACAACAACCGACAAAGACAAGGGAAACACAAGAGGGTTTTATACACAAGGGAATGATGAACACCTGGGCAGACTAACGAGGTAAGTGATGACTAGACAGGTGCAGAGGAAACACACAGAAGGGACCCGGAAGTGAAACATAACATGACACACCAGAGAGGATATGACACATGACACGACACAGGAAGTGACAATTGACCTCACCGACAGGAAGTGACAAAAGGACACGACAGACAGGAAGTGACTCATGGTAATAATTATAAATAAAGGCTTGCAGTGTTAATGAGACTTTTTCCACGAAAGATGGGAAAGATTCCTTGGACACTGAAGGATCTTTAGATGCTGATTAAGAATCTCTGTTTTTAAAAGTGTGTTGGTACGTTTCAATTTTTCCTTAACAAAACTATTCCTTCGTTTTTCACTCTCTCGATGTTCAACTGAGCTTGTGAAACTCGTCAGCCTCACAATCAATATCCTGGGATCTATTTCCGACACGCTTTTCCTTCAGTTCCAGCCCTTCTCTCTCTCTCTCTCTCTCTCTCTCTTCCTTTATGAAGCTAATATTAGCCTGTGCTGACAGACATGGTCGCAGTACAATAGAAGCCTCCATTCATGGAAGATTATCGCTGGCCATTCTCATGATAATTTCATCCGCCGTCTGCAAATATTTGCCTCTTTCTATTCCTTTACATGGAACAGCGTCTGTTCAAGAATTTCCTGTAGAGATCTGGAGATTTTAAACGAGGCTTGTGAATCATTTCAACATATCTAATGTATTTAAGTACATCAGCTGGCTCACACTGGGCAAACATTGCATTGGCACCTGCCAGAGCAAAATACATACAAACATACAAAAAGAATGACATGTCACTGACCTGTGCATCTGTGTTTGTGTGAACGAGTGTGGCCGTGTGTGTGTGAGAGAGTATGTTTGTGTGTATGCATATGCATGTATGTTTGTGTGTTTGTGTATGTGAGTGTGGGTGTGTGTGTGCGCAAGTGTGTATGAGTGTGTGTGTGTGTGAGAGAGTATGTTTGTGTGTATGCATATGCATGTATGTTTGTGTGTTTGTGTATGTGAGTGTGGGTGTGTGTGTGCGCAAGTGTGTATGAGTGTGTGTGTGTGTGAGAGAGTATGTTTGTGTGTATGCATATGCATGTATGTTTGTGTGTTTGTGTATGTGAGTGTGGGTGTGTGTGTGCGCAAGTGTGTATGAGTGTGTGTGTGTGTGAGAAAGAGAGAGAGAGATTGTGTTTGTGTGTATGCACTTGTGTGTATATAGATGCGTGTGTGTGTCTGAGTGTGCTTGTGTGTTACTGTGTGTGTGTGTGTATGTATGTATGTGTGAATGTGAGTGTGGGTGGCAGTGTGAGAGAGAGTGTGTGTGTGTGTGTGAGTGTGTGTGTGTGTGTTTCTGTGTGTGTGTTTGTGGGTGAGTGAGTGTGTTTGAATGTATGTGTGTATGTATGTGTGTGTGTGAGAGAGAGAGAGAAATATTGTGAAATATAGTGAGTGAGTGTGTGTATGTGTGTGTATGTGAGTGTAAGTGTGTGTCTGAGTGTGTGTGTGTTTCTGTGTGTGTGAGAGAGAGTGTGTGTGATTTACTCTGTGTGCATCCATCATAAACAAAATGTCACATGGCTGTTCTCATGCATGTGAGGTTTCCGTCAGGTCACGTCTTGTCTCTCCTAGAGTGGAACTAGTTTGAAGAGGAACCCGCTGGCTACTGTCTCAAAGAATATCAGCAGAGCTACTACAGCCAGGTGAGTGTGTGTATGTGTGTGTCTGTCTCTATCTGTTAAACACACACAAATAAACAGAGAGTTCAAGCCCTTGGTGAGTCTGTCTGTCCCGTCTATCTGTCTTCTGACAGCTCAGGGAAAATGTTCCGAGAACACATTAGTCAACCTAACGAACGGACACACGGCCTCCCTCTCCTCCATATTAATCTGTGTTTACTGTGCTAACCTCTCCTCCACAGGACGCCTGGCTCGAGGCGGCTGGCATGCA
This sequence comes from Rhodeus uyekii, assembly GCA_037043235.1. Classification (NCBI taxonomy): domain Eukaryota; kingdom Metazoa; phylum Chordata; class Actinopteri; order Cypriniformes; family Acheilognathidae; genus Rhodeus; species Rhodeus uyekii. Next base: position 57,986 of record JAWRVZ010000284.1, read on the forward strand.
CTGAATTGTGAGTTGCATTGCCATGGGAGCAGGATGGCGAGGGACGGCCGGCGCATTAACAGACAGCCGTTTGACCCGCGGCTCAGAGGCCGCGTCCACCCAGAGACCAAATGGCTGGTTAACCCACTTGGCAGTTCTGAATCTCAAAAAGCAGGCCAGCAGACGCGAAACGAGACGTGCGGCGGGGAGGATAAACCGGGACAGAGCGAGCCGCCGACTCATTATTAGGATGAATGAGTTTGTCAAATTCTTCTAAACCAGATGAGGAATTTAATGGGAGCGATCAGTAATTCTCCTAAACAGTTGCACCACTTTTGCTTATTAGAGACTGCAGAAGAAAGAGATGAACTAACCAGCCGCAAACTAGAGAATACACTGCTGTTCAAAAGCTTGAGGATAGATTTTAATACTGTTTTTGAAAGAATCTATTATTCTCACCAAGGCTGCATTATTTGATCAAAAATACAAAAAAAATACTAAATACTATTACAATTTTAGAATGACGGGTTATAGACATTAGAGCTTTCAAAACAATCAAGAACCATTGAGGCATCGATCATAATAGTTTGTAAATATTATGTCATGGTCACTCAAATAATTATTATTTGCTTCTTTAATTCTCGATTGCACTTTGCCCGTGTCTGAAATACTGTTCAGGACGAGAATTCATGAAACAAAGACATATCAAAACCAATTAAAAATCCACAATAAAGAAAAAATTCACTTATTCATGTGATGTGACACTGAAGACTGGAGTAATGATGGTGAAAATTCAGCTTTAATCACAGGAATAAATGACACTTTACTATATATTCACATAGAAAACAGCTGTTTTACACTGATATAATATTACACTGTTTTACTGTATTTATCATCTAATATATTCAGCTTTAATCACAGGAATAAATGACACTTTACTATATATTCACATAGAAAACAGCTGTTTTACACTGATATAATATTACACTATTTTACTGTATTTATCATCTAATAAATTCAGCTTTAATCACAGGAATAAATGACACTTTACTATATATTCATATAGAAAACAGCTGTTTTACACTGATATAATATTACACTATTTTACTGTATTTATCATCTAATAAATTCAGCTTTAATCACAGGAATAAATGACACTTTACTATATATTCATATAGAAAACAGCTGTTTTACACTGATATAATATTGCACTATTTTACTGTATTTATCATCTAATAAATTCAGCTTTAATCACCGGAATAAATGACACTTTACTATATATTTACATAGAAAACAGCTATTTTACACTGATATAATATTACACTATTTTACTGTATTTATCATCTAATAAATTCAGCTTTAATCACAGGAATAAATGACACTTTACTATATATTCATATAGAAAACAGCTGTTTTACACTGATATAATATTACACTATTTTACTGTATTTATCATCTAATAAATTCAGCTTTAATCACAGGAATAAATGACACTTTACTATATATTCATATAGAAAACAGCTGTTTTACACTGATATAATATTGCACTATTTTACTGTATTTATCATCTAATAAATTCAGCTTTAATCACCGGAATAAATGACACTTTACTATATATTTACATAGAAAACAGCTATTTTACACTGATATAATATTACACTATTTTACTGTATTTATCATCTAATAAATTCAGCTTTAATCACAGGAATAAATGACACTTTACTATATATTCACATAGAAAACAGCTGTTTTACACTGATATAATATTACACTATTTTACTGTATTTATCATCTAATAAATTCAGCTTTAATCACAGGAATAAATGACACTTTGTAATTAAAACAGCTGTTTTTAAAAATGTAATAATATTAGTAAATAATAATAACAAATAAGCCTTCGCAAGCACAAGAAACTTCTTTCAAAACTATAAAAAATCTTAATTATTCCACATTTTTTAACCCCACTGTATGCACTAGAAATATTTTATGACATCTGCACTGAAATTTATTAATCAACAATCAAAGACATTGATCAGGTCATTAATGACAAATAATCAATTCCCAATTAATCTTAATGCTTTAATAGAGCATAATGCAAAACATACTGAAGAGGCCTTTAAACTAGGAGGACTTCTGAGATTTTACGTCATTTTCAAATCAAGAAATCTCACAATTTCCCCAAAGAGTTTGAATAAGCCCTGCGCCGCTCCTACAGTAAATACATAAGCTGCAGGCATTAAAGATTCACAGCGAAGTATCAGACAAACTGTACCAGTCATAAGCCAAATGCTCAGTTCACCATCGCATGAATATATAATATAAGAACAGGGTTGAAGGAGAGAGATTTTAAAGGAATGATCTGTATGCCATGCAGCACAGAACAGGTATTTGTGTCAGTGTTTAGATTACAGTCAGCAGAAAAACACAATGCTGTTATTCATTCACCGCCGGAGGTGTTGAAAATGCATCTCGTCTGCTTTCTTATTCCAGTCTGAATGTAAGCGCACAGATCTGAATGACTTACACACTTGCCAGGAGGAGAGAGAGATCTGTTTAACGTCTCAGACTGAATGGGGAGCAAATTGAGCAAATTGTTCTGTTTTTGAGATGCAGGACCTTAAAATAAATGCTGCATGCAATGGACTCAAAATCACCTGCCACATCCTCGGAATTAAAGTGTTTTTTCATCTGCATTTCCACATAATCCTGACAGAGCCAAATTGAAATTTCCCCGTCAGAAGTTTAAAGGAGTTTTTCAGGGTTTCATTCACACTCGCTGAGGTCAGAACGGCCGTCACATAATCTCCCTGCGATCTCATTCACTCGTCTCACCGTATCTTTACCCTTATGAGACAAAAACAATTTCCTGAAAAAGTCAAGAGGTTGATGTAATTCTCACACTCATGATTTCCCCTTTTTCTCTCTCGAAGAGTATCGCAGCTCACTTTTCATGTGTATTTGCAGGGTTGCAATAAAGAGCTTTGAGTTTGTGTGTATCTGACAATGGGTTTCTGGATCTTTAATTTTTTGGGGATAAAGTGAAGAGACTTGAGTTTATCCGTGTATCTACCGATGGTTTTCTGGACTTTTATTTTGGTGTGTTACAGTGAAGAGTCTTGAGTTTGTGTGTATCTGCCGAAGGTTTTCTGGAATTTTATTTTTTGCGAGTTACAGTGAAGAGTCTTGAGTTTGTGTGTATCTGCCGAATGTTTTCTGGACCTTTATTTTGGCGTGTTACAGTGAAGAGTCTTGAGTTTGTGTGTATCTGCCGAATGTTTTCTGGACCTTTATTTTGGCGTGTTACAGTGAAGAGTCTTGAGTTTGTCCGCGTATCTGCCGATGGTTTTCTGGACTTTTATTTTGGCGTGTTACAGTGAAGAGTCTTGAGTTTGTTTGTATCTGCCGAAGGTTTTCTGGACTTTTATTTTGGCGTGTTACAGTGAAGAGTCTTGAGTTTGTGTGTATCTGCCGAAGGTTGCAAGGAGACGGTGCAGCGAAAAGATGCATTTGGGAACCTCCCCTTCACGTAAATTTCTGAAACCTTATAGGATAACGCCAGTTGACAACTGGCCAATTGTCGCGCGATGCGCTCTGGCTGTCAGACAGTATAAATAGCATAAGCGCGGCAATTGCGTCAGATTATTTCCTTCACACGGACTTATGAACAGTTATGGAATCAACAGGAACTAAATGTAAAGTTTGCGCGGGTCCCATTGACCCGCCGGACACCCACGCGTACTGCGTCGCCTGTCTGGGACTGGCCCACGGCGAGGATGCCGGGGATCTGGGATCTGCCGGGGCGCGCGCTGAGATCCAGGAGGGACATAGCGCGCAGTATCGCGGGGAAGGGGTCCGCTGCCGCCGTCGAGCCGCTGGCGGGCCCCCCCACACACTCGCGGGGTGACGGTGACGACGCAGCATGCCGTCCTCTGCCGTCTCCCCAATCACCAGTTCGCTTCGCGGACTTCCTCCCGGTCGAGGATGACAGAGACGTGGACTCAGTATCCCTCGCTGCATCAGACAGGGACTGGGCGGCGTCGGAGTGCCTCGACACAGAGGGCCCTCTAGACCTCCAGGAGGAGCTAGTCAGGGTCCTCGAGAGGGCAGTTAAAGAGCTGGACCTGGACTGGAGTGCTCCACAGGAGCCCGCGAGAAGTAAGCTGGACTCCTGGTTCCTCCAGTCCAGCCGCCAGCAAGCCGGAGCTAGGAGGGGATCACCCTTTTTTCCGGAGGTACATGAGCACGTGGTGAGGTCGTGGTCGGCGCCTCAGTCAGCTCGCGCTCACTCCTCACCGCGTGCCATGTTTTCGCACGTGGACGGTGCTGAAGCTCGGGGTTATGTGCGGGTGCCACCCGTGGAGGAGGCGATGGCGGCGCACCTGTGCCCTTCCTCAACCATGCTGAGCGGAGGTCTGGGGCTGCCGTCAAAACCGTGCAGGTTCACGGCGCACCAGGCAGAGAAAGCGTACACCTCGGCTGGCGAGGCCGCGTCCGCGCTCCACTCGATGGCGGTGCTGCAGGTGTTTCAGGCAAAACTGCTGCAATTGCTGGACGCCGGCAGCATGGACGCGGAGGATGTGAGGGACCTGAGAGCGGCAACGGATTTCGCTCTCATGGCAACCAAGCGGTCCGCGCAAGCCATCGGCCGCTCTATGGGGTTTTTAGTGGTGCTCCTGAGGCACCTGTGGCTAACTCTGGCGGACCTGAGGGACTCAGACCGGAAAATGCTCCTCAACGCACCAATTGCAGCCGCCGGCCTTTTTGGTGGCGCGGTCGAGTCTGTTATGGAAAAATTTTCCGAGGCGCAAAAGCGCGCGAAAGCGATGAGCCACGTGATGCCGAGGCGCGCGTACCAGCAGCCCTCAAGGGCGCGGTCGGCGTCGGCGCCGCGCCTCCCCCACAGACCGGTGACACAGCAATCGGCGGCTGCAGTTCCGGCGGCTTCTCGCCCGGAGCCGGATGTCCGACGCAAGCAATGGCCGGGGCCCGGGAAGAGGCGTCACGCGCCCAGGGGGGGCCCCCGTCGTGACGGCGCACAGCCTCCCGCAGGCAAGCCATCTTCCTGACGGTCCCGTCAAGAGGAAGAGAGAGCTCGCGGGTGGGCCGCCCCCAAAACACCATGTTGTGCGTTATGTCCCCTCTGTTCGTATGGGCGACGATTGCAATGTGTGTGTGTTAAACCCTGTTTGTGTGGATGCAATAATAAAAACAAATGCTTGTTCACAAAAAGAGTTGTTTCTTCCTCATTCTGTCAGTGTTATGTCGCTTGCCCTGCCTCAGAGCGGCGCGGAGCCACAGTATGCACTTGCTCCCTCAATAGTAGCCGACATTTCCCCGCCGCTCCCGATACTCGTCGAGCAGCGTGCAGCCTACCCTCCGCTTCGTCATTTCCTGGAAGCTTGGAGGGCCATTCCAGGCATCTCAGGTTGGTTGCTGGGAATAATTCAGCACGGTTATTCTCTTCAGTTCAGACGCAGACCGCCCCGTTTCACTGGTGTGGTCCCGTCTCTGGCGCTCCCTCAAAGCGCACCTGTTCTGAGACAGGAGGTTCACAGTCTGCTCGCGAAAGGAGCGATAGAGCGCGTCCCTCCGAGCGAGCTAGAGAGCGGATTCTACAGCCGCTATTTCGTGGTGCCCAAGAGAGATGGAGGGCTCCGTCCGATTCTGGATCTGAGACCCATCAACCGCGCGCTCCACAAACGCGCGTTCAAAATGACAACGCTGAAGCAGATACTGGCACAGGTACGTCCCGGGGACTGGCTAGCGTCCGTAGATCTGAAAGATGCGTATTTTCATATTCAGATTGCGCCACGCCACAGGCGTTTCCTGAGATTCGCGTTCGAGGGCTCAGCATACCAGTATGCCGTGCTCCCGTTCGGGCTGGCATTGGCACCGCGCACGTTCTCAAAATGTGTGGATGCAGCACTTTCCCCCCTCAGAGCGAGCGGAGTGCGCATTCTAAACTATCTGGACGATTGGCTGATTCTAGCTCATACAAGGGAGGTGCTAATCAGGCATACAGACATGCTGCTTCATCATCTGGAGTCACTGGGCCTGCGAGTGAACATGCAGAAGAGCATGCTCACCCCGAGTCAGTATTTAACATATCTAGGTGTGTGCTTCGACTCAGTGGCGATGCGAGCCCGCCTCGCCCCGGAACGCATAGAGACCATCTCTTCGGCTCTGCGTGGCTTCAGACAGGACCGGTCTGTTCCCCTGAGGGTTTTCCAGAGGCTTCTAGGTCTTATGGCGTCAGCGTCTTCAGTGTGCCACCTGGGTCTGCTGCGAATGCGTCCACTGCAGTTGTGGCTGAAGACCCGTGTCCCGTGGAGAGCGTGGACAGCGGGGCGCATGCGCATCACGGTCTCCCGCAGCTGCATCAGCGCTCTGGAACCATGGTCCAATCAGGACATGTTCAGCCAGGGGGTTCCCCTTGGGCTGGTGACGACACGCACCGTAGTGACGACAGACGCGTCGAGCTCAGGTTGGGGTGCAACATGCGAGGGCGTTCCGACTTCCGGTCTATGGTCGGAGTCACAGAGCGAGTGGCATATCAACCGCCTGGAGCTGAAAGCGGTATGTTTGGCCCTAAGGGCTTTCCTGCCGCAAATAGAACAGCAGCATGTGTTGATTCGCACCGACAACATGTCCGTGGTTTCATACATAAATCGCCAAGGCGGCGTGCGCTCCAGGGCCCTGTTCGAGCTGGCAACGAGCCTCCTGCTGTGGGCAGATCAACATCTCCTCTCCATCAGAGCTTCGCACATCCCGGGTGTACTAAACCGCGGAGCAGACATGCTTTCGAGGAACGGGATTCCTCACGGAGAGTGGAGGCTTCACTCAAAGGTGGTGCAAATGATCTGGGATCGCTTCTGGAGGGCAGAAGTGGATCTGTTTGCGACGAGCGAGAACGCGCACTGCCCGCTGTTTTTCTCCCTGTCGCACGCCCCTCTAGCGGGGGACGCTCTGACATCGCGTTGGCCGAGAGCCAGGTTGTACGCGTTTCCTCCGGTAAAAATTCTGCCTTTAGTCCTATGCAAAATAAGGGAGGAAAGAGCGTCGGTGATCCTAGTCGCCCCGAACTGGCCGAATCAGCCTTGGTTCCCGGACCTACGAGAGTTGCTGGCAGCCCCCCCGTGGCGGATTCCCGTCAGCAAGAATCTACTGTCTCAAGCGAGTGGCGAGATATGGCATCCCAGCCCCGAGCTGTGGAGCCTGCACGCGTGGCCGCTTCAGGGGACTTAGAAGAGCTCGCACTACCTTCTCGTGTGCTGGAGACTCTCGCGGAGTCTCGTGCACCTTCCACGAGACGCCTTTATTCCCTGAAATGGGGAGTGTTCGTGAAATGGTGCAACGAGCACAATATCGACCCGGTGAGCTGTCCCGTGTCAGATGTGTTACAGTTTTTACAGCTCCGGCTGGATGACGGGAGTGTTCCGTCTACTCTAAAGGTCTATGTGGCCGCTGTCGCCTCGTTTCGTTCACCGGACGACGGGCAATCGATCGGGAGGCATCCACTAATGGTCAGATTTCTCAGAGGTGCGAGGAGATTACACCCCCCACGCCCCCCATCGGTTCCGCCGTGGGATTTGGCGCTGGTTCTGAGAGCTCTCTCTCTGCCGCCGTTCGAGCCCTTGGAATCGGTCGCGATTAAGGAGCTTTCACAGAAGACGGCGCTGCTTCTCGCACTGGCATCGGCTAAGCGCATTGGGGACTTGCATGCGTTCTCAGTGAGTGACGATTGTATTCGTTTCGGGCCCGGAGACTGCAGTGTTACTCTCCGGCCGAGACCTGGCTTCGTGCCAAAATCACTCTCTACTCCATTTAAAGCGCAAGTAGTTTCTCTGCTCGCCTTGTCTTCAGAGCCGTCAACCTCACAGGACATCGGCGCTCAGAGGGCTATCTGCCCCGTCAGGGCTTTACGGATTTACTTGGACCGATCCGCCACATTCCGACAGTCGGACCAGCTCTTTGTTTGCTATGGTGGTGCTACTAGAGGAAATGCTGTCTCTAAACAGAGGCTTTCTCACTGGATAGTGGACGCTATTGCTTTGGCTTATGCGAATCAGGGACAGGAATGCCCTCTCAACATCAGAGCTCACTCGACGAGAGCTATTGCCTCATCGTGGGCCTGGTCTAGAGGTACGTCAATACAGGATATCTGTTTTGCTGCTGGCTGGTCTTCTCAGAACACCTTCGCCAGGTTTTATAAACTGGATGTTCCATCTTTGGCGTCTCAAGTGCTTTCGGTGAGTAATTGAATCAATTATTCCTGGGATATTGCAGTTGTTACCGCCTTGCTGTTGACGCTGGGGATTTCTGTACAGTAGTTTGTGCTTATGTGCTCACTGTCACCGCTTTGCCGTTGACGCTATGCGCTCACATTAGTTGTGCTTTAATGCTTTCTGAATAGTCACGTCTGCCCTGTAATAGCGCAGCCCGCTATTTTTCATGCTGCTGATATGCAAATTTTGACAAGCTTTAGCTTAAGATTTCATTGGCTTAGCTGCACCTATCAGTAGTGAGTACACGTGGCGACGTTGCCATTGGACGAGCTGTGTTTGGTGTGTGTTTTGCTGTATCAGACTGGTCTAGGTCTCAATCACGGCGGGATTGAACACCGTTCCCAAATGCATCTTTTCGCTTCACCGTCTCGTTCCCGCCCTCGAAAGGGAACGTCTCCGGTTACTATCGTAACCTCCGTTCCCTGAGAGAGGCGGGAACGAGACGGTGCAGCGTTCGCCGTGTTCGTCGCTTGACCAGCTGTGCCGTGTTCAGTCATGATTCTGACGCAATTGCCGCGCTTATGCTATTTATACTGTCTGACAGCCAGAGCGCATCACGCGACAATTGGCCAGTTGTCAACTGGCGTTATCCTATAAGGTTTCAGAAATTTACGTGAAGGGGAGGTTCCCAAATGCATCTTTTCGCTGCACCGTCTCGTTCCCACCTCTCTCAGGGAACGGAGGTTACGATAGTAACCGGAGACGTTTTCTGGACTTTTATTTTGCCGTGTTACAGTGAAGAGTCTTGAGTTTGTCCGTGTATCTGCCGAAGGTTTTCTGGACTTTTATTTTGGCGTGTTACAGTGAAGAGTCTTGAGTTTGTGTGTATCTGCCGAAGGTTTTCTGGACTTTTATTTTGGCGTGTTACAGTGAAGAGTTTTGAGTTTGTGTGTATCTGCCGAATGTTTTCTGGACTTTTATTTTGGCGTGTTACAGTGAAGAGTCTTGAGTTTGTGTGTATCTGCCGAAGGTTTTCTGGACTTTTATTTTGTCGTGTTACAGTGAAGAGTCTTGATTTTGTGTGTATCTGCCGATGGTTTTCTGGACTTTTATTTTGGCGTGTTACAGTGAAGAGTCTTGAGTTTGTCCGCGTATCTGCCGAAGGTTTTCTGGACTTTTATTTTGGCGTGTTACAGTGAAGAGTCTTGAGTTTGTGTGTATCTGCCGATGGTTTTCTGGACTTTTATTTTGGCGTGTTACAGTGAAGAGCCTTGAGTTTGTGTGTATCTGCCGATGGTTTTCTGGACTTTTATTTTGGCGTGTTACAGTGAAGAGTCTTGAGTTTGTGTGTATCTGCCGATAGTTTTCTGAACTTTTATTTTGGCTCTACAGAGCAACTAAACTCAGATCTTTCCAACCACCTAGAAACGCCCTAACAACCATCCAAAAACGATGAGTTTTTCAAGGACAACTCAGTCTCTCTGAACTGTAAGATCTTCCCTTTCCCTCTTTATTTCGTCTCCATCTCTGTGCTTATCAGTTTATTCCATCCCTCGGTCTCTAAACAGATGGTGCACCATGTGGCGATCTGCTTACGTTGAGGTGGGCATCAGGGAAGGGACCCGGCTGGCACACCGCACTGCCCGCTGACCACGAGTGAGGGGAGGTCAACAACTGAGACGGGACACTATAGACGCACAGAACTAGAATCTGAAGTCTGGAGCACAAAGCTGCAGGATGACGCACATCCTAAAGTTGGGATCGTTTCAAAAATCCCTTCTGAATTTCATTTCAATCACCAGAGCTGAAACTCTCTGCAAGCGAATATTAATATCTGTGCTCTCGAGTTGGTTGTTTATGAGCTGTTATAAGTCCATTATTGTGAATTAAAGTAGCCGGCAGGAAGTGTGGTAATCATGTTAGCGTGCTAAGATGAGTTTAGAAGTGTCACGCTGTCGTCCAGCTGGACTGTTTTTCTCCACACACTCATATTCCACATAATTGACTTTCTTCCTTCACAGATTTTCTTGCTTCCAAGCTTCATAAATATCCTGCTTTGCCCTCACAGTTTCCACTGGTTTGGCTGATCGATTCTGAAGAGCTGATGTATCGGATCACCTGAACATCACCTAGCAACAACTTAGAAACATCCCATAACACCCTAGCATGTCTGTGACGTTGCATATGCAAACACATTAACATTTTTAGTATCTAGTTACATAATTAACTTTAATTAACTACAATTAACTTAATTAACTACATAATTAAGGTGTCACTATATAGCAACCACTTAGCAACTCCATGGAATACCAGCCCAAAACACCCTAGCAACTCTCTAGAAACCAATCCAAAACACCCTGGCAACTCCCTAGAAACCACTCCAAAACACCTTAGCAACTCCCTAGAAACCAATCCAAAACACCCTAGGAAACGGGTATCGTTGTGGCATTTGCTATATTTTGTTTCGTTTTTTACCATTCACTTTCTTTTCCACTGGATAGTAACCACCTAGCAAAGCCCTTTAAATCACACAGACCACCATAGCAACACCTTAGCTACTCCCTGGAAACCACCTACAACACCCTAGTGTTCTCTTCAGAAATTAACTATAGTTGTCTCTAAATAAAAACCACTTAGAAACACCCTGGAAACCACCCAGAATGTCCCAGAAAACATTTAGACACTCCCTGAACAAAGATTACAACACCCAAGCATTATCTTCAAAAAATCAGTTTGGTTGTCACTACATAGCAACCACCTAAGAAACAAGTTGGAAACCACACAAATCACCCTAGCAACTCCTTGGAAACAGCGATATCAATGGTTGTGGCATTTGCATGAGCAGACATTTAAAAGTTTTTTTAATATCGTTTGTTTTTTGTTTTACTATTCACTTTCTTTTCCACTGGATAGCAACCACCTGACAACTCCCTGGAAACCCCCCAGAATACCCAGAAAACCACCTAGCATCATGGTTGTGACTTGAAAATGTTAAATGTTAATTAAACAAATTAACATTTTTAAATTCTAGTTGTTATTTTTTTTTAAATCTCGTTTTCACTGAATAATAACTACCTAGCAACTCCCTGGAAACCCCCCAAAACACAATGGCAGCTCTCTGGAAAGAACCTACAACTCCCTGGAAACCACCCAAAACACACTATTATTCTGGTTGAGACATCTGTATGGGCAAACCATTAACATTTGTTAACATCTAGTTATTTTTAACCAATCACATTTTGTTCCACTGCATAGCAACCACCCAGCAACTCCCTGGAAACCGCCTACAACGCCCTAACTACCACAGAGGAAACCACCCTAGCATTGTGCTTCTGACTTTCGCATGGGAAAACACTATTAACATGTTTAAAACCAGGCCAATATTTTGCCAATATTTTGCTAATACAACAGATGTAAAAACGGCACACTTCACTCATAATTCACCACAACAGATGACAAACCCATAATGCACCACCTTCACAGGAAGCTTTCCCTGCTGTTTCTGTGATTTCTTCATTATGTTAACCAGCTGGTCGTCACTCACCTTTTCCTGATACTGCCTGCGTGAGGAGTCCAGCGACTGGATCAGTGCCGTGGCGTGGCCGACGAACATGGCGTAGCACGTCGCGCCCACGATCATGCTGAGGATGGTCAGCCACACGTCTGTCATGCCCACGGGTGGATACATGCCATACCCGATACACAGCATGTGGCTCATGGCCTTGAAGAGAGCGTAAGAATACTGCTGACCCCACGTGTCGTTCTGAGAAGAGAGAAAGAACGAGAGAGAGAGAGAGAGAGAGAGAGAGAGACCATCACAAACAACTTATGCCCACCTGGTAGACCTATATTTATATAGTGATAAAATTAATGTTCATTTGATTTAATGTTACATCTGTCCATCCATCCATTCGTCCGTCCGTCTATCTATCCATCTATACATCCATCCATCCATCCATCCATCCGTCTATCTCGACAAACTTTTTAGCTAGTTTTTACATAGACCTTTTCTTGCTTAAAACATGTTGGTCCAGATTTACTAAAAGGGCAACAAAAGCACAAAAGCATTTTACACAAAAGCAGCGCAATTTAACGTCTGCCTTTTTTTGGCGGTAAATAATGGCGCAAATATCAGTAAACTGACTAGCGCAAACCTTAGTAAATCACCTTGCAATACTCTCCACTCAGAAATGTTGCGTCTGAAAGGGAAACTCCTACAAATGCATATGCAATAATATCAGCCGCAGAAATAACCCTGATCATTTCTCTCTGCGTGTCTTTAGTGAATCCTGACAGTAGTTTAATGCTAAAAGAGGGTTTGCGCTGGAGCTGTTAGTCATTCCGGCTCTTAATGTGCATAACTAAACTTATACATCCCATATCATCAAACGGCTGGAAAAAATTAAGGTATAATCTTTTCAGCTGCACAATCCTACATATATGCATGAACCAGAAAGTTGAAACACTTCCAGTGACTTCATGAATATGAATCCAGATTGACTCCTGAGAGTTCGGGGTGGGAGAAAACACAGTGACATAAAATGAAAATAAGTACGAACGAGGCCGAAAAACAGAAATGCGAGAGCTGCAGGAAAGTGGGTCAGCTATTTAGAAAGATGTGAATTTCTGTGTGCCTCTAAAGTAGTGAATAAATTGCCCTTGTCCTGTGGATGTGTGTGCGAGTCCATGAGGAATCAATATTGGCTCCGTCTGAGGTGACATGTCCAGATTGCTTTCAGACTCATTTCTGTAGAGGCTCAATCCTGAGAGAGCGACAGCTTATTAAAGCGCTCCAAAAAGAGGAAAAAGATCATACCGTTTCATAATGACAGCCCCGTCACTGGAATAGCAGGATCTAACATCGTAAAGGAGCTGTAGGCGTCAAAAGTGAATTTGAAAAGATACAGTGCGGCACTATTTTACTTTAATACATGCGTATTAAAATCGAGAAATTCGTCACTTGGACCTCAATGTACAGAAATGGGCAAAAATGATGGAGACATTTGTTTTTCATGACCCTAAATGATCGAAATATGAGGAAAATATTTTATCAATACTTTAAATATGAATGAAAAACTTGGTTCAGGTTTATTTATTTAACTGACAGTATTATTTAAAATATAAAAATGACGGCTACAAGCTTTAAGCAAATGAATAGAAAAACAAAAAGCTACAACAAAATTGCTTACCACATTATCAGTTATTAATATTTATTTGGTTCTCTCTTGTTTTTGCATGTGTCTATAATTTCTTTGTGTGACTGCATGGCCAAAAATAATGTAAAAATGTAGCACATCATTGTCACAAATAAAACAACTGACTCAAAGCACAACTCACAATATGCTGTGAAAATCTCACATTTTTATTTATTTTTTAATAATTATTTATTCATTATTTTAAAAAAGGGTTAGAAATCACTTTTGGCCACTACTGTACTCATAATATTGTCATGTTTTCTGCTTGATTTTTTCTGTTTCTCTGTTCTGATCATGTTTGAGTTTTTGTGTTTATCTTTTACTCTTTCTTCCTCTGCATGTTTGTCTCCTTGGATACTGATCTAGTTTTGTTCAGGTGTGTGTGGTTAATTACCCCGCTCTTGTTTGCTCTTGTATTTAAGCCCTGTGTTCTTTAAGTTCAATGTCTGTCGTCGTCTGTACTTGGTTGTTCTGTTCCAAAGACTTGAGTTTGTTCAAAGAAGTTTAATAAACTGCATCTAGATCCTGTAAACTTTCCTTTGTACTGCAACCAGCGGCCGTGACAGAAAAACAGACCTTATACTATGGACCTAGCAGCAGATTCTCCTCCTCTTACAGGGGGATCTGTTCCTCTTGGCTTACACACAGAGGTATTTGGATCTGGTTCCTTCTGTCCATTATGATGACACCAGACACTGTGACAGACCTCGGGGGAGCTTCTGAGACTATGTGGAGTGGGGGATTAACCACAACAGATCCCCCTTTACCAGCATGGAGAGTAAGGAGAAAGAGTCCAGTGACGGCTCCAGGGCCTGACCAGAGTACAGTGACGGCTCCAGCCCCTGACCAGAGTACAGTGACGGCTCCAGCCCCTGACCAGAGTACAGTGACGGCTCCAGCCCCTGACCAGAGTACAGTGACGACTCCAGCCCCTGACCAGAGTACAGTGACGACTCCAGGGCCTGACCAGAGTCCAGTGACGGCTCCAGCCCCCGACCAGAGTCCAGTGACGGCTCCAGCCCTTGACCAGAGTCCAGTGGCGGCTCCAGCCCTTGACCAGAGTCCAGTGACGGCTCCAGCCCTTGACCAGAGTACAGTGACGGCTCCAGCCCCTGACCAGAGTACAGTGACGGCTCCAGCCCTTGACCAGAGTACAGTGACGACTCCAGCCCTTGACCAGAGTACAGTGACGACTCCAGCCCCTGACCAGAGTACAGTGACGACTCCAGGGCCTGACCAGAGTCCAGTGACGGCTCCAGCCCCCGACCAGAGTCCAGTGACGGCTCCAGCCCTTGACCAGAGTCCAGTGGCGGCTCCAGCCCTTGACCAGAGTCCAGTGACGGCTCCAGCCCTTGACCAGAGTACAGTGACGGCTCCAGCCCTTGACCAGAGTACAGTGACGACTCCAGCCCCTGACCAGAGTACAGTGACGACTCCAGGGCCTGACCAGAGTCCAGTGACGGCTCCAGCCCCCGACCAGAGTCCAGTGACGGCTTCAGCCCCCGACCAGAGTACAGTGACGACTCCAGCCCCCGACCAGAGTCCAGTGACGGCTCCAGCCCCCGACCAGAGTACAGTGACGGCTCCAGCCCCTGACCAGAGTACAGTGACGGCTCCAGCCCTTGACCAGAGTCCAGTGACGGCTCCAGCCCCTGACCAGAGTACAGTGACGGCTCCAGCCCCTGACCAGAGTACAGTGACGGCTCCAGCCCCTGACCAGAGTACAGTGACGGCTCCAGCCCCTGACCAGAGTACAGTGACGGCTCCAGCCCCTGACCAGAGTACAGTGACGGCTCCAGCCCCTGACCAGAGTCCAGTGACGGCTCCAGCCCCTGACCAGAGTACAGTGACGGCTCCAGCCCCTGACCAGAGTCCAGTGACCGCTCCAGCCCCTGACCAGAGTACAGTGACGGCTCCAGCCCCTGACCAGAGTACAGTGACGGCTCCAGCCCTTGACCAGAGTCCAGTGACGGCTCCAGCCCCTGACCAGAGTCCAGTGACGGCTCCAGGGCCTGACCAGAGTCCAGTGACGGCTCCAGCCCTTGACCAGAGTCCAGTGACGGCTCCAGCCCCTGACCAGAGTACAGTGACGGCTCCAGGGCCTGACCAGAGTCCAGTGACGGCTCCAGCCCCCGACCAGAGTCCAGTGACGGCTCCAGCCCCCGACCAGAGTCCAGTGACGGCTCCAGCCCCCGACCAGAGTCCAGTGACGGCTCCAGCCCCCGACCAGAGTCCAGTGACGGCTCCAGGGCCTGACCAGAGTCCAGTGACGGCTCCAGCCCTTGACCAGAGTACAGTGACGGCTCCAGGGCCTGACCAGAGTCCAGTGACGGCTCCAGCCCTTGACCAGAGTACAGTGACGGCTCCAGCCCCTGACCAGAGTACAGTGACGGCTCCAGCCCCTGACCAGAGTACAGTGACGGCTCCAGCCCCTGACCAGAGTACAGTGACGGCTCCAGCCCCTGACCAGAGTACAGTGACGGCTCCAGCCCCTGACCAGAGTACAGTGACGGCTCCAGCCCTTGACCAGAGTACAGTGACGACTCCAGCCCCTGACCAGAGTACAGTGACGGCTCCAGTCATTGACCAGAGTACAGTGACGGCTCCAGGGCCTGACCAGAGTCCAGTGACGGCTCCAGCCCCCGACCAGAGTCCAGTGACGGCTCCAGCCCCCGACCAGAGTACAGTGACGGCTCCAGCCCTTGACCAGAGTCCAGTGACGACTCCAGCCCTTGACCAGAGTCCAGTGACGACTCCAGCCCCTGACCAGAGTACAGTGACGGCTCCAGCCCCTGACCAGAGTACAGTGACGGCTCCAGCCCTTGACCAGAGTCCAGTGACGGCTCCAGCCCCTGACCAGAGTACAGTGACGGCTCCAGCCCCTGACCAGAGTACAGTGACGGCTCCAGCCCCTGACCAGAGTACAGTGACGACTCCAGCCCCTGACCAGAGTACAGTGACGGCTCCAGCCCCTGACCAGAGTACAGTGACGGCTCCAGCCCCTGACCAGAGTACAGTGACGGCTCCAGCCCCTGACCAGAGTCCAGTGACGGCTCCAGCCCCTGACCAGAGTACAGTGACGGCTCCAGCCCCTGACCAGAGTCCAGTGACCGCTCCAGCCCCTGACCAGAGTACAGTGACGGCTCCAGCCCCTGACCAGAGTACAGTGACGGCTCCAGCCCTTGACCAGAGTCCAGTGACGGCTCCAGCCCCTGACCAGAGTCCAGTGACGGCTCCAGGGCCTGACCAGAGTCCAGTGACGGCTCCAGCCCTTGACCAGAGTCCAGTGACGGCTCCAGCCCCTGACCAGAGTACAGTGACGGCTCCAGGGCCTGACCAGAGTCCAGTGACGGCTCCAGCCCCCGACCAGAGTCCAGTGACGGCTCCAGCCCCTGACCAGAGTCCAGTGACGGCTCCAGGGCCTGACCAGAGTCCAGTGACGGCTCCAGCCCTTGACCAGAGTCCAGTGACGGCTCCAGGGCCTGACCAGAGTCCAGTGACGGCTCCAGCCCTTGACCAGAGTACAGTGACGGCTCCAGCCCCTGACCAGAGTACAGTGACGGCTCCAGCCCCTGACCAGAGTGTAGTGACGGCTCCAGCCCCTGACCAGAGTACAGTGACGGCTCCAGCCCCTGACCAGAGTACAGTGACGGCTCCAGCCCCTGACCAGAGTACAGTGACGGCTCCAGCCCTTGACCAGAGTACAGTGACGACTCCAGCCCCTGACCAGAGTACAGTGACGACTCCAGTCATTGACCAGAGTACAGTGACGGCTCCAGGGCCTGACCAGAGTCCAGTGACGGCTCCAGCCCCCGACCAGAGTCCAGTGACGGCTCCAGCCCCCGACCAGAGTACAGTGACGGCTCCAGCCCCTGACCAGAGTACAGTGACGGCTCCAGCCCTTGACAGAGTCCAGTGACGACTCCAGCCCCTGACCAGAGTACAGTGACGACTCCAGCCCCTGACCAGAATACAGTGACGGCTCCAGCCCCTGACCAGAGTACAGTGACGACTCCAGCCCCTGACCAGAGTACAGTGACGACTCCAGCCCCTGACCAGAGTACAGTGACGGCTCCAGCCCCTGACCAGAGTCCAGTGACGGCTCCAGCCCTTGACCAGAGTCCAGTGACAGCTCCAGCCCCTGACCAGAGTCCAATGACGGCTCCAGGGCCTGACCAGAGTCCAGTGACGGCTCCAGCCCCCGACCAGAGTCCAGTGACGGCTCCAGCCCCTGACCAGAGTACAGTGACGACTCCAGCCCCTGACCAGAATACAGTGATGGCTCCAGCCCCTGAACAGAGTACAGTGACGACTCCAGCCCCTGACCAGAGTACAGTGACGACTCCAGCCCCTGACCAGAGTCCAGTGGCGGCTCCAGCCCTTGACCAGAGTACAGTGACGACTCCAGCCCTTGACCAGAGTACAGTGACGACTCCAGCCCCTGACCAGAGTACAGTGACGGCTCCAGCCCCCGACCAGAGTCCAGTGACGGCTCCAGCCCTTGACCAGAGTCCAGTGGCGGCTCCAGCCCTTGACCAGAGTCCAGTGACGGCTCCAGCCCTTGACCAGAGTACAGTGACGGCTCCAGCCCTTGACCAGAGTACAGTGACGGCTCCAGCCCCTGACCAGAGTACAGTGACGACTCCAGGGCCTGACCAGAGTCCAGTGACGGCTCCAGCCCCTGACCAGAGTCCAGTGACGGCTCCAGCCCTTGACCAGAGTACAGTGACGGCTCCAGCCCCTGACCAGAGTACAGTGACGACTCCAGCCCCTGACCAGAGTACAGTGACGACTCCAGGGCCTGACCAGAGTCCAGTGACGGCTCCAGCCCCCGACCAGAGTCCAGTGACGGCTCCAGCCCTTGACCAGAGTACAGTGACGGCTCCAGCCCCTGACCAGAGTACAGTGACGGCTCCAGCCCTTGACCAGAGTACAGTGACGACTCCAGCCCTTGACCAGAGTACAGTGACGACTCCAGCCCCTGACCAGAGTACAGTGACGGCTCCAGCCCCTGACCAGAGTACAGTGACGACTCCAGCCCCTGACCAGAGTACAGTGACGACTCCAGGGCCTGACCAGAGTCCAGTGACGGCTCCAGCCCCCGACCAGAGTCCAGTGACGGCTCCAGCCCTTGACCAGAGTCCAGTGGCGGCTCCAGCCCTTGACCAGAGTCCAGTGACGGCTCCAGCCCTTGACCAGAGTACAGTGACGGCTCCAGCCCCTGACCAGAGTACAGTGACGGCTCCAGCCCTTGACCAGAGTACAGTGACGACTCCAGCCCTTGACCAGAGTACAGTGACGACTCCAGCCCCTGACCAGAGTACAGTGACGGCTCCAGCCCCCGACCAGAGTCCAGTGACGGCTCCAGCCCTTGACCAGAGTCCAGTGGCGGCTCCAGCCCTTGACCAGAGTCCAGTGACGGCTCCAGCCCTTGACCAGAGTACAGTGACGGCTCCAGCCCTTGACCAGAGTACAGTGACGACTCCAGCCCCTGACCAGAGTACAGTGACGACTCCAGGGCCTGACCAGAGTCCAGTGACGGCTCCAGCCCCCGACCAGAGTCCAGTGACGGCTCCAGCCCTTGACCAGAGTCCAGTGGCGGCTCCAGCCCTTGACCAGAGTCCAGTGGCGGCTCCAGCCCTTGAGCAGAGTCCAGTGACGGCTCCAGCCCTTGACCAGAGTACAGTGACGGCTCCAGCCCTTGACCAGAGTCCAGTGACGGCTCCAGCCCTTGACCAGAGTACAGTGATGGCTCCAGCCCCTGACCAGAGTACAGTGACGGCTCCAGGGCCTGACCAGAGTCCAGTGACGGCTCCAGCCCCCGACCAGAGTCCAGTGACGGCTCCAGCCCTTGACCAGAGTCCAGTGACGGTTCCAGCCCTTGACCAGAGTACAGTGACGGCTCCAGCCCTTGACCAGAGTCCAGTGACGGCTCCAGCCCTTGACCAGAGTACAGTGATGGCTCCAGCCCCTGACCAGAGTACAGTGACGGCTCCAGGGCCTGACCAGAGTCCAGTGACGGCTCCAGCCCCCGACCAGAGTCCAGTGACGGCTTCAGCCCCCGACCAGAGTACAGTGACGACTCCAGCCCCCGACCAGAGTCCAGTGACGGCTCCAGCCCCTGACCAGAGTACAGTGACGGCTCCAGCCCCTGACCAGAGTACAGTGACGGCTCCAGCCCTTGACCAGAGTCCAGTGACGGCTCCAGCCCCTGACCAGAGTACAGTGACGGCTCCAGCCCCTGACCAGAGTACAGTGACGGCTCCAGCCCCTGACCAGAGTACAGTGACGACTCCAGCCCCTGACCAGAGTACAGTGACGGCTCCAGCCCCTGACCAGAGTACAGTGACGGCTCCAGCCCCTGACCAGAGTACAGTGACGGCTCCAGCCCCTGACCAGAGTACAGTGACGGCTCCAGCCCTTGACCAGAGTAAAGTGACGACTCCAGCCCCTGACCAGAGTACAGTGACGACTCCAGTCATTGACCAGAGTCCAGTGACGGCTCCAGGGCCTGACCAGAGTCCAGTGACGGCTCCAGCCCCCGACCAGAGTCCAGTGACGGCTCCAGCCCTTGACCAGAGTCCAGTGACGGCTCCAGCCCTTGACCAGAGTACAGTGACGGCTCCAGCCCTTGACCAGAGTCCAGTGACGGCTCCAGCCCTTGACCAGAGTACAGTGATGGCTCCAGCCCCTGACCAGAGTACAGTGACGGCTCCAGGGCCTGACCAGAGTCCAGTGACGGCTCCAGCCCCCGACCAGAGTCCAGTGACGGCTTCAGCCCCCGACCAGAGTACAGTGACGACTCCAGCCCCCGACCAGAGTCCAGTGACGGCTCCAGCCCCTGACCAGAGTACAGTGACGGCTCCAGCCCCTGACCAGAGTACAGTGACGGCTCCAGCCCCTGACCAGAGTACAGTGACGGCTCCAGCCCCTGACCAGAGTCCAGTGACGGCTCCAGCCCCTGACCAGAGTACAGTGACGACTCCAGCCCCCGACCAGAGTCCAGTGACGGCTCCAGCCCCTGACCAGAGTACAGTGACGGCTCCAGCCCCTGACCAGAGTACAGTGACGACTCCAGCCCCCGACCAGAGTCCAGTGACGGCTCCAGCCCCTGACCAGAGTACAGTGACGGCTCCAGCCCCTGACCAGAGTCCAGTGACGGCTCCAGCCCCTGACCAGAGTACAGTGACGGCTCCAGCCCTTGACCAGAGTCCAGTGACGGCTCCAGCCCCTGACCAGAGTACAGTGACGGCTCCAGCCCCTGACCAGAGTACAGTGACGGCTCCAGCCCCTGACCAGAGTACAGTGACGACTCCAGCCCCTGACCAGAGTACAGTGACGGCTCCAGCCCCTGACCAGAGTACAGTGACGGCTCCAGCCCCTGACCAGAGTACAGTGACGGCTCCAGCCCTTGACCAGAGTACAGTGACGGCTCCAGCCCCTGACCAGAGTACAGTGACGGCTCCAGCCCTTGACCAGAGTCCAGTGACGGCTCCAGCCCCTGACCAGAGTCCAGTGACGGCTCCAGGGCCTGACCAGAGTCCAATGACGGCTCCAGCCCTTGACCAGAGTCCAGTGACGGCTCCAGGGCCTGACCAGAGTCCAGTGATGGCTCCAGAGGCCCTTTAACTAATGGGACCTTATTGTAAAGTGATACCCAGCATGTATTTGTCACTTGCAAGTACTATAAAAACTGGCTTAAAAAACTAAATGTATCAAATCTAAGCACGCTTTCTAATATAATCTCACAGTTTGTGTCTGTTGTCTCCACACATCCCTGCTGACTGATAACGCGCTTGTTTGAATCTAATCTCTGACTCTATGTTATAGTAAGACCTTGGCAATCACAAACCACCAATTATCCCTCAGGGAAGCCAGCAAGTCGCCGCAGGCCTCGTTGATAAATTCCAGTGATGCATGGCGGTTCCTGAGAGGACTTCCTCATTTGGGGCTCGGCTGACAATTTTACCATTCTCGCTCTCATCGGGTTGATCCAAGGTCGCGGCTCTGGGAAACTAAATCTCATGGGTGTCAGAAACAAGACTGTCCTCTCTCTCTCTGGACGATGGGGAATCGGTAGCCGCATGTCCCCTTGACTAAAAACAGAAGGGAATTAAAGCCCAGCTCACTGGAGAGCTGTCAATACTAGACGGATATTGAATTAAGGCTGGAGAAAAACCACAATCTGTGACACTTCACCTCACTAACTCACCCGCCTTACGTAATAACACAGCTTATTTACTACTACTGCTAGTGCTGTGAACAAAATATTATATCATCAGTCATTTTACATCATGGAGACCTATATATCACAATACATAATATATATATATATATATATATATATATATATATATATATATATATATAATATAACAACAAAAAAATGGTTATTTAAAATTAAATTATATATTTAAATTGAAATAATCCTGTTATAATACCTATTTTGATATAAACCTCACAATTTTAGATGGTAAATCAAGAAAATTAAATTTGAAATTTGAATATGAATTATGAGATATGAATGATGGATGAAACTTTCAGGTTGAAATTCATAAAAGATGAACCGTAAGGGATTATATCAATGCACACATGAATAAATAAAAACAAAACATA
>JAWRVZ010000284.1:85000-87500 GCA_037043235.1 Rhodeus uyekii
AATGAGAATGACATCACTGACTGTAATGAGAATGACATCACTGACTCTAACGAGAATGACATGACTGACTGTAATGAGAATGACATGACTGACTGTAACGAGAATGACATCACTGACTGTAACGAGAATGACATGACTGACTGTAACGAGAATGACATCACTGACTGTAACGAGAATGACATGACTGACTCTAACGAGAATGACATGACTGACTGTAACGAGAATGACATGACTGACTGTAATGAGAATGACATCACTGACTGTAACGAGAATGACATGACTGACTCTAACGAGAATGACATGACTGACTGTAACGAGAATGACATGACTGACTCTAACGAGAATGACATGACTGACTGTAACGAGAATGACATGACTGACTCTAACGAGAATGACATGACTGACTGTAACGAGAATGACATGACTGACTGTAACGAGAATGACATGACTGACTCTAACGAGAATGACATGACTGACTGTAACGAGAATGACATGACTGACTCTAACGAGAATGACATGACTGACTGTAATGAGAATGACATCACTGACTCTAACGAGAATGACATGACTGACTGTAATGAGAATGACATCACTGACTGTAATGAGAATGACATCACTGACTCCAACGAGAATGACATCACTGACTGTAACGAGAATGACATCACTGACTCTAACAAGAATGACATCACTGACTCTAACGAGAATGACATGACTGACTGTAAGGAGAATGACATCACTGACTGTAACGAGAATGACATCACTGACTCTAACAAGAATGACATCACTGACTGTAACGAGAATGACATCACTGACTCTAACGAGAATGACATGACTGACTGTAATGAGAATGACATCACTGACTGTAATGAGAATGACATCACTGACTCTAACGAGAATGACATGACTGACTGTAATGAGAATGACATGACTGACTGTAACGAGAATGACATCACTGACTGTAACGAGAATGACATGACTGACTGTAACGAGAATGACATGACTGACTGTAATGAGAATGACATCACTGACTGTAACGAGAATGACATGACTGACTCTAACGAGAATGACATGACTGACTGTAACGAGAATGACATGACTGACTGTAATGAGAATGACATGACTGACTCTAACGAGAATGACATGACTGACTGTAACGAGAATGACATGACTGACTGTAATGAGAATGACATCACTGACTGTAACGAGAATGACATGACTGACTGTAATGAGAATGACATGACTGACTGTAATGAGAATGACATGACTGACTGTAATGAGAATGACATGACTGACTCTAACGAGAATGACATGACTGACTGTAATGAGAATGACATGACTGACTGTAATGAGAATGACATGACTGACTCTAACGAGAATGACATGACTGACTCTAACGAGAATGACATGACTGACTGTAACGAGAATGACATGACTGACTGTAACGAGAATGACATGACTGACTGTAATGAGAATGACATGACTGACTGTAACGAGAATGACATGACTGACTGTAACGAGAATGACATGACTGACTGTAACGAGAATGACATGACTGACTCTAACGAGAATGACATGACTGACTCTAACGAGAATGACATGACTGACTCTAACGAGAATGACATGACTGACTGTAACGAGAATGACATCACTGACTCTAACGAGAATGACATGACTGACTGTAACGAGAATGACATGACTGACTCTAACGAGAATGACATGACTGACTGTAATGAGAATGACATGACTGACTGTAACGAGAATGACATCACTGACTTTAACGAGAATGACATCACTGACTGTAACGAGAATGACATGACTGACTGTAACGAGAATGACATGACTGACTGTAATGAGAATGACATCACTGACTGTAACGAGAATGACATGACTGACTCTAACGAGAATGACATGACTGACTGTAACGAGAATGACATGACTGACTCTAACGAGAATGACATGACTGACTGTAATGAGAATGACATGACTGACTGTAACGAGAATGACATCACTGTAACGAGGCAATAACGAACACAGACACAAACAACCAGGTGATTAACGACAGATCTATGACAATTATATTAAACACATATAATAATATTATTAAATATTTCACATTAATAATATCAAAATTAATATATAACTACAATATTCATAATTATATTGGTAATTGCTTGAGATTTGGATCAGAGCGGGTCATGTAGGTCCGTCAGGAAACGCTCACTGGGGTTCTGGACGGTTTTCTCTCCGTCTGTCTGTAATAAACGAGTGTGTGAGATGGAAACAGACTGCAGTGCAATTAAAACGAGAAGTGCTTCGCTAGATTGAGGAAATCCTCTCCAATATGAGCTTATTATAAAGTCATTATTGTGAATCAGGGGAATGAAGACTAATGTGTCTGTCGGAGCCATGAGCAACGGATGCATAAATCACACAAACTATAGAGACCGTTTGTGAATCTCTCTCTCTCTTTCTCTATCCATCTATCCATCTATCTATCTAT
>JAWRVZ010000284.1:90000-95000 GCA_037043235.1 Rhodeus uyekii
AAAGCTGAATTTTTTAAATGATAAATACAGTAAAACAGTGTAATATTATATCAGTGTAAAACAGCTGTTTTTCTATGTGAATATATAGTAAAGTGTCATTTATTCCTGTGATTAAAGCTGAATTTATTAGATGATAAATACAGTAAAACAGTGTAATATTATATCAGTGTAAAACAGCTGTTTTCTATGTGAATATATAGTAAAGTGTCATTTATTCCTGTGATTAAAGCTGAATTTATTAGATGATAAATACAGTAAAACAGTGTAATATTATATCAGTGTAAAACAGCTGTTTTCTATGTGAATATATAGTAAAGTGTCATTTATTCCTGTGATTAAAGCTGAATTTATTAGATGATAAATACAGTAAAACAGTAAAATAAATTATAGAAAATTTTATTATTTTAAATTATATATTATATTATATTTTATTATATTCACAGTTTTAAGCTGGTTTTCTCCATGTGCTCGTTTGTTTTGATCCTCGTCTCTTGTTTCCTCTAATCAGCTCGTTAGTCGTGTCGGCTGTGTCTCGTCTCTGTCATTAGTTCCCTGCGTTCAGTTCAGTTCCTGCTCAGTTCTCGTTTGTGTAACGGCCATATGTCATTAATATTATTATAATGATTATTAAATTATATTGGCTTACACTGTAAGTGATGTCAACAAAACGGAATCAAAACGTTAATCAAATTATTTGCATGACAGTTAATAAGCACTAAATTTATGATTCTATTCAGATTATTATTCACAAATATTCACAGAGTAACTGAAGGAAGATATTGCATGTCAAACATAAAGATATAATAAACGTCAGCTTTACAAACGCTGTTCTGAAACGAGTCTCTCGATGTTATTGAGTCTCTTCTGATAGGATCAGTTGATTTTGTGGAAAAGCGGGTGACATGTTGTCATGAGAGTGAACGAGGCACCAGCTGCGTTGTGCGGCTTCACTTCTCACCGCTGAGACCCTGTTCACCCGTTCAGAGAGAGAGAGGAACGTTTCTAATCATCACTGTAATCACCATCCAATCCAATCCTCAAGAGGAGGAGAGAAAATTACAGGCTAATGTTAGCACTCTACTTTGAAATATTCATCAATTGATATACGTGCAAGACTCAACACTTCGATCTCTGCCAAACCTCCACGGCTGAGACAACGCTCGCGGAACATACGCTGCATCCGGCCTGGATTCATGGATTCAGATCTCGTCTCTGTCATAAACAGATTAAATGGAGAGCAAATCACACATTTCCCAAACTATGCTCAGAACTGCCAAGACACTCAATCAAACGACTGCAGCCAAACATCAGATCTCAATATGAAACTCATCATATTTCAGTTAACATGACATCAATTACAGATTAACAAGACTATTTTATAGAATTATTAAAAGAAATGTAAAGGAGTAACAGCAATAATAATAATAACAACAACAAAAATAATAAAATAGTAGTAATAATAATAATTATAACAGTAATAATAACAGTTATTATAATAATGACAACAATAATAATAACAATAATAACAGTAACCATAACAATAATAACAATAATAGTAATAATAACAGTGATAATAGTATTAATAACAATAATAACAGTAATAAAAGTAACAATAATCAAATGAATAATAATAATAATAATAATAATAATAATAATAATAATAATAATAATAATAATTATTATTATTATTATTATTATTATTATTATTATTATTATTATTATTATTATTTTGTCTAGAAGTGTTCGGATCCTAATTAAGTTATTGTGTATTTTATTTCATGGAAATATTAAAAGAAATTAATAATAGTATGTTAATAATAACAATATCAATAACAGATTTGATTATAATTATAATTAAATATATAAATAATATAGACAATATATAAAAATACCCATAATTATAATAATAATGAACTATAATATAAATATAATGTCAAATAAAATACTAATCAAATTAATAATAGATAATGATTATAATTATAATTAAATATGCAATACAAATACTAACAATTATTATAAATAAAGATAATATAAATGTAATATACAATTAAAATAATATTAATATTAATAATAGTTATGATTATAATTAAACATACAATAATATTATTATTTCATACTACTAATATTTATTATTACACATTTTTTGGCATTTTTGAAGAAGATAAGATTTTGAGTCCTAATTAAGTTGTGTATATCAATTTATAAATTATATAGATTATATATTAATTATATTATTATAATTAAACAATAATATAATAATAATAATTCATGATAATGATGATGATAATAATAATATAAATAGTAATTATTATAGATATTATTGTTAATTATATTGTGTTGTCTGCCATTTTTGGAGGTTCGAGTTCAATTCAATTAGTAAAGTAAGTAAAAGTATTATTTTATAGAATTATTATAATAAATGAACATTAATAAATACATATAAAATAAAATACATATATAAAATAATAATAACTAAAACAACAATAATCAGCAAACTTACAAAAACTGCATTTGGAAAATATACATCTTTCATGATGCATTTAATCTGCATGTAAACGCATTGATTTGCATGATGTGTCTCGATCTGCCAAGAGCGAGTAAAATAAAGACAGAAACTGTTTTGCCTGATTAATTCCTGTGAACGATCCATAACTGAGAACCACTGAGGCTCTTTCACTATGAAATTTAACATTTTCCTAGGAGCAGAACTGTGCCGATCTCCCTGAATCACATTATCATCATATTATATTGGGATTAAATTCCTGCGATTCAAGGACAAAGCGTAAATCAAATATTTAAAAACACACGTACAAATATATAATGCACAAACAATAAAAAACTAAATGCATTAAAAAAAATAACAAGCATGAATCAAAACTTTAAACACAGTAAAATCATTGCTGTGCACAAAACTTAAATTTTTGTATGTGTTCTTAAAAATTATGTTTTCTTTGGTTTTATTCCTCTGTATTTTATGCTCTCATCCTTTTTATGTTTATTTTTATTTTTTGGCAAGCTTTTTCTCTTCCCTCTTCTTTCCAACTTGGGCGGGTTTAAGCATCACAATTGGTCCAAAATACACTGGAGTAAAACCAAGAAATAAAACCTGTTTGAGCTACAGGAAAGAGGGAGTGGCGCTTGCAACATCAAGGTAATGGGTTCGATTCCCAGGGAAAGCAAGAACTGATTAGAATGTCAATGTGTTTCTTGAATGCGATGATAAAAGCATTTGATAAATGCAGGAATGTAAAATGTAGGAATAAAACCAAGGAAAACATAATTTTTAAGAACACATACATAAGTTTTGCGGACATTTTGCAATATTTTTTCAGTTTGTTTAATATATTTTTACATTTTTCTATTTTTTGGTATCCTTGACCGCAGTGCTTTCGGCGGGAATCAGATTGCATGCATTATCAGCACTCACCTCCTCCCACTGGTGAATGTAGCGTATGAGCCGCGAGAGACGCAGCAGTCGCAGAAGACTGAGGATCTTCGTGAAGCGTACGATCCGCAGAGCACGCGCCGTCTTGTAGAAATCCGAATCGATGCGCGTCTCCACAATGAGGAAGATGTAGTCCACAGGGATGGAGGAGATGAAGTCCACCACGAACCAGGAGCGCAGATATTTGATCTTGATCTGTTGAGGGTCCAGAATGATCTCCGCGTTGTCCTCCTTCACGATCCCGGTGCGGAAGTTCAGCACCAGGTCCATGAGGAAGAAGGTGTCGGAAACCACATTGAAGACGATCCACGGCGGCGTGTGCTCGTCCTTGAAGAAGGTGATGCCCACGGGAATGATGATTAGATTTCCCACCATCAGGAGCAGCATGGTGAGATCCCAGTAAAACCTGGAGAAGAATGACAGAACGACAAGTCAGTATGTTTTCATCCACCTATTATTTTGCACATTTTGCATATTGCATAAAAAAATACTGGATAGACATGCCAAGATGTGCAATAAATCCTGACAAAAAACATATGCACTCAATTGGGGCGGATAATTTTGTATCCAATCACTGCGCAAAAGCAAACTCATGTGACTTTATTTCAGCGGAGGCTGTGATTGGAGGACTGGAGTAACCGTTGGACCAATGGCATCGCAGCGTCTCAAGTGAGACTGTGATTGGAGGACTGGAGTAACCGGTGGACCAATGGCATCGCAGCGTCTCAAGTGAGACTGTGATTGGAGGACTGGAGTAACCGTTGGACCAATGGCATCGCAGCGTCTCAAATGAGACTGTGATTGGATGACTGGAGTAACCGATGGACCAATGGCATCGCAGCGTCTCAAATGAGACTGTGATTGGAGGACTGGAGTAACCGGTGGACCAATGGCATCGCAGCGTCTCAAATGAGACTGTGATTGGAGGACTGGAGTAACCGGTGGACCAATGGCATCGCAGCGTCTCAAATAAGACTGTGATTGGATGACTGGAGTAACCGATGGACCAATGGCATCGCAGCGTCTCAAATGAGGCTGTGATTGGATAACTGGACTAACGGACCAATGGCATCGCAGCGTCTCAAATAAGACTGTGATTGGAAGACTGGAGTAACCGGTGGACCAATGGCATCGCAGCATCTCAAATGAGGCTGTGATTGGATAACTGGACTAACGGACCAATGGCATCGCAGCGTCTCAAATGAGACTGTGATTGGATGACTGGAGTAACCGATGGACCAATGGCATCGCAGCGTCTCAAATGAGGCTGTGATTGGATAACTGGACTAACGGACCAATGGCATCGCAGCGTCTCAAATGAGGCTGTGATTGGATAACTGGACTAATGGACCAATGGCATTGCAGCGTCTCAAATGTTGGTTTGGCTCTGAAACATTAAAAAGTGTAAAAGTTTGTTATAAAGCAACA
The DNA here is from genome assembly GCA_037043235.1 of Rhodeus uyekii. Taxonomy (NCBI): domain Eukaryota; kingdom Metazoa; phylum Chordata; class Actinopteri; order Cypriniformes; family Acheilognathidae; genus Rhodeus; species Rhodeus uyekii. Next base: position 94,874 of record JAWRVZ010000284.1, read on the forward strand.
TGTCCAACATGTGAAATGACAGAAAAAAAGTTGACTATTAAAAAGAAAAGCTGAATAATAGTTCGCAAATTATATATACTATTTAAACTGTTACTACCTTTAATTATTATTTTGGAATAAATGTAAA
>JAWRVZ010000284.1:102500-107500 GCA_037043235.1 Rhodeus uyekii
CATAAGAGTCGATTCAAATAATCATTTTCAGTCCTTCTTCTGAGAGCTCTGACACAAGCATAATGTCCATTTAAGATGCTTTCAAGACGTCTTTCTGATCACAAACACTCTTCCCTCAACAAGTACAGTGGAACCCGGTTCTGTCGACGGTCTCGGGGGGCAAAAAAGCATCGAGATAACCGAGGATCGAGATCACCAACAGCCAATAAGGCGATTTATTAGATGAAGCGATCGCATGCTATGTAAATGTACACACACTGTATATGTTTGCTAACAACAAAAGGCAAATGTGCAGCAACTAACAGCAGAGATTGTAACGGATACTTTATGTTTATGTTGGGAATATACCTTTAAGACGGCGTATGCTGTTGTGTGTGTGTGTGTTCTGGTGTGAGCGCGCGCGAGGAGGAGAGTGTGTGTGAGTGAGGAGAGAGATGCTCTGCCGCTGACTGTTATACAGCATCATCCACTGTTTCTATTCTCCTTCTTTTATTTGTGATGTTTGTCAGAGTGTTTTCTTTTTCCTGGTTTGTACTTGCACTCTTACGGACTTTGTCCCTCTTTTGTGCTCGAGATATTAGGGTTCGGCAACATAAAACAAATCTACATAACCCATAAGAAAATGGTAAACTTTGGCAGTTCCATAAGAGGATTGGCGAGTTAACCGTGAGTCGAGATAAGTGAACTGTCATCGTTGCTCCTTCATACAGAAACATATGCATGTCATCCAGGAGTTTACAAGCCAACAGTGTCTTTCAGATGCTCATATTTTCCATAACCAAATTCCCCAAACATGTCCACTAATGCAATCTTTGATTATTCCCAAAGCAGAGAAAAAGAGGCAAATCTTTTATGAACGAACCATCACTTCCACTGACTTTACACCGAGAGAATAATAAGAGACAGAAATCAATACTAGGCCCAGTATGATGACGTGCATCCAGATGCATTTCAGGGGTGGTTTGGAGTAGCGAAAACAGCATCTGCACAGATTCTGCGGGTTTGTCGAGGCTGTCAATCATCTCTCGGTGTGTAGTGAGTGATGCCACCTATATTCTGATTGCGGTGCTTGACTGAAGTGTTAAATGAAGCTCACTGGTGACTGAAACTCTTGATATGCATGACAGAACGGGCCTAAATGAGGAATACAGAACTGGAAATATTTCATTTCACGCTGCAAAGAAAAATGGTGCATTCCCCTGAGACACGAGCATGTGTGTGTGTGTGTGTGTTTGCACATGTGTGTCAGATCCATCTTGCTACCGCTTGTCATCCGCGGCTCTTAACCAAGTCTGAAATACACAGAAGATCCAGCAACAAGCTTGATGCGGCGATCAGAGAGGCACTTACCCTTCCACATGACCTACACACACACACACACACACACACTTACACTATTCTTAGTACAGTGTGTGGTTGATTCTGGCTGCCAGTGAGTGAGACAGACGCCGCTTAGCCATCTTATCTGCTCATGTCTCAACTTTAAGAGCAGCTGTCAATCATCTTTCCACGGAGCCTTTAAGCAAACAGTCTCCAAAGAACTGCAAATGACAAATAAATGATCGACACTTGTGATTTCCATATGAATGTTTGCCATGAGAATGAACAAAACTGAGGGCAGACGGTTTTTATCACTGGGGTTTTGAAGAAAATGACAAGAACCTTTAATAAAACCCCGTTTAAGGGTCGTGACATGGAAAAATCTGCCTTGATCTTTTGACATATATGCCATCTCTTTGTACCATTAAAAAATCCTGCAAGTTTCAAAGCTTAAAACGTCCTCCTCATTATAAATAAAGCAACTATTTAATTACGCTGCAAAACTGTCTCGCGTTGATATTGTGCGATGAAGTGTTTATAAAAGCCTGATACCTGAAGGTTGTGTTTGATATGACGCAAAATTATAATACTGCCATAATTTACATTATGTAGTTTCCCTTTTCATCTGGTTTGAGCTTCATTTGCCAAAGTCTTCTGAATCTCGCTCGACTCTTCTAAGATTTGGAATGAAATAAGTGCGAATAAATGAGAACAGAATCATAATTAAATCAAGGTAATGCTTCATATTGTTATTATTATTCTCTGTGTTTGTCCAGTCGTTCAACAGATGCTTTTGAAGCAAGAGATACAATTACATTCCAGCAAACCTGAAAGACATTGTAGATCCTTTCAATTTGAATACAAAACCACAAAATGTTTGCGGCCAATTCTGCTCGGTCAAAAGAAAAGTCGGGTGCAAGAAATGAAGTGTGTCACAGATATGAGGAACCGATCCTGGAGGCGTTTCGCTCTTTCTGACACCTTCTAAACAGTGTGTTCTCTTGCCGAGGCTGTAAATTGATGTTGTGTTGGACTTGATTTGAAGAGAAAGATGAAAAATAATGTGTTCAGACCCCATTCTGGAAAGAAAACACAAAGGCTGCGTAACGCTCACATCAAAACTCACGAAGCATTAAACTACTGTTATTGTTAAAAGCTGTGTAATTTTATCAAGATTTTAAAAAACAATTATTGTTTCTAATTCGATTTTTGTCGAGCACTCCCATAGCCCCGCCCCCTGTTCATCATTGGCTGAACAGAGAGTTAGCTCCGACCCCTGTTCACCCATTGGTTAAGTCAGACGTTGACATGTCAGAAGAATCACTCATTTACATCACATCTCAGGGAAATCAGATATTTGCATTATGATGAAATACGAGAAAGTTTATATATCCTCACTATTAACTACGTAGTTGTCTATTATCATGCATATTACTAGATATTGTCTGTTTATTATCGTGCATATTACTAGATATTGTCTGTTTATTATCATGCATATTACTAGATATTGTCTGTTTATTATCATGCATATTACTAGATATTGTCTGTTTATTATCGTGCATATTACTAGATATTGTCTGTTTATTATCGTGCATATTACTAGATATTGTCTGTTTATTATCGTGCATATTACAAGATATTGTCTGTTTATTATCGTGCATATTACAAGATATTGTCTGTTTATTATCGTGCATATTACTACATATTGTTTGTTTATTATCGTGCATATTACTAGATATTGTCTGTTTATTATCGTGCATATTACTAGATATTGTCTGTTTATTATCGTGCATATTACTACATATTGTCTGTTTATTATCATGAATATTACTAGATATTGTCTGTTTATTATCGTGCATATTACAAGATATTGTCTGTTTATTATCGTGCATATTACAAGATATTGTCTGTTTATTATCGTGCATATTACAAGATATTGTCTGTTTATTATCGTGCATATTACTACATATTGTTTGTTTATTATCGTGCATATTACTAGATATTGTCTGTTTATTATCGTGCATATTACTAGATATTGTCTGTTTATTATCGTGCATATTACTACATATTGTCTGTTTATTATCGTGCATATTACTAAATATTGTCTGTTTATTATCGTGCATATTACTGGAATATTGTCTGTTTATTATCGTGCATATTACTACATATTGTTTGTTTATTATCGTGCATATTACTAGATATTTTCTGTTTATTATCGTGCATAGTACTAGATATTGTCTGTTTATTATCGTGCATATTACTAGATATTGCCCGTTTATTATCGTGCATATTACTAGATATTGTCTGTTTATTATCGTGCATATTACTACATATTGTCTGTTTATTATCGTGCATATTACTAGATATTTTCTGTTTATTATCGTGCATATTACTAGATATTGCCTGTTTATTATCGTGCATAGTACTAGATATTGTCTGTTTATTATCGTGCATATTACTAGATATTGTCTGTTTATTATCGTGCATATTACTAGATATTGTCTGTTTATTATCGTGCATATTACTACATATTGTCTGTTTATTATCGTGCATATTACTAAATATTGTCTGTTTATTATCGTGCATATTACTGGAATATTGTCTGTTTATTAGCACTTAGAAAGCACATATTAATGCCTTATTTAACTACTTTACTAACTGGTAATAAGCAGTAATTAGGAGTTTATTGAGGCTAAACTCATAGTTAACAGTTAATATTGAGAATTGGACCTAAAAGAAGTTTTTAAAGTTGATAAAATGACACATATGAAGTCAAAATCATTTTTTTAATGGAATATTGCAGTGTTTATTATAGAAGATTTATGGGTGCACTTCATTATTGTTTTAAATTCGTGTTCCTGATAATCTTGAATGAGAATAACAGCATCTTCTCTAATGATGAGGGCGGGGCAATAACCTGTCAATCACATGAGATCCACCAATAGCAAACCACAACCATCCAATCAATTCCTCGAGCCCCGCCCACATTTGTTCTTGTTTGCAAAGCAATTCACTCGATATACGGCACTATAGGGAAGAAAAGGCTATTGCAACTTTGTTTCATGCCGACTTTAATATGAAAAAAGAAATGCTTTTCAATGCACTCAGAGGGACAACAGTCCTCAAACACAAAAGCATTTGCAGGCGTGTTGGCGTGTGTCCCGTTCCGTGACCTCTCTGTAAGTGAGCCTAGGTCACGGCATTATTTCAATCACTCTGCCGCTCCATCCCTCCCCCCCTCTCTCTTATCGTCCCATCAGCGCCACATCCCTATCCTTCCATTAAATAAATTGTGTTGTAATAATCCGCTGTGCTACGTGCTCCTGATATTGGTGGCCTTTTTGATTACCCCACTTTCAGTCCATCCAGGGCACTCGATACTTTACCGTCTCTGAATTAGAGCATGGGGGGGGGGGGGGCAGTCACGCTTTCAGTGGATCTTCTCAGACGTTTTCTTTTTGTTGTACATTAAAAACAACATTTGTTAAGAATTAACTCCTTTTAATTTGACAGCATAAAATAAAGCAGAAGGAAAGACATTTAATGCCTCAAATCTGTGCATAAGCCAATCGATTCAGAGGAAATGGAATATATCAATGTGGACACACACAAACACACACACACACACACACACACACACACACCTTCCATGATGAGTTTGGTGAACTCCTGATAAATTG
>JAWRVZ010000284.1:112500-145000 GCA_037043235.1 Rhodeus uyekii
GTGGACACGCCCCCTACTGCTGATTGGCTCACTCTCTCTCCTCCCAGATCATGAGTGGACACGCCTCCTACTGCTGATTGGCTCACTCTTCTTACACATCAATTGTGGACACGCCCCCTACTGCTGATAGGGCTGGCTACAAGAGTGTTGTGCTGCTTGGTCTGATCAACTTGCAACAGCGTTTCTCAAAAATTATTAATCAATTATTGTATGTTTAAGACAGCCATAAATATTAGTACTGTAATTTTAAAATTATAATGCTAAAAAAAATTATTAAATTATTATTAATTATTAATAATATTTAATCAAAAAAATGTCTGTGTGTAATTTTTTACAGAGCACCAAAAGGAAAAATGATAGATCAATGCGTTTCCTTTCTCTCAATGTTTTGCGTTCCCCGAAAAGCGTTTGCTTGAAAAGTTAGGCAAAAGCATTCAAATATATTTTTTCCTCTTGTCAAATCCAATGAATCTCATATTATTTCCAGCACCATGTCCCTTTAGGAGCTCCGTAATTTTTCAGTATTTTATAAATATACTTTAATAAGATACTGTAATGCATAAAGTGTAGGGCACTACAGAAAAAGCAATTCCTTCTTAACTGAGGCTTTCCCCTCCATTATAATGGCTCGATTTAAGACTAAACACAAGATAAGAAAATACTTTAGAGTTGCAAATGACTATTTATTTGATTATGGCCCCTTTTTGATCCTTATTTGCTCTCTGAAAACATACACTCAACCCCTCTCATCCTGTACAAATCATATTATACAACATGCCTGAAGTGACAAGCGTATCGCCAACAGCAACGTCTGAGACTCAGACAAGCTCTTCCTTCCTGCCGCTGAACTCCATTAGTTATGGAACTTCCTGTGTTTTAAATCACAGTATAAATGCATAGAGGCCTTGCCCGATCTGTCATGGCATCATGCTTTCTCCCAGCAACCCAGTAAATAACAGGCTCTATCCCGCAGATGTGGCCCGTGCAACACGTGTCTGTTACAGCGCAAGTCCATTAGAGAGCATGGAGAAATACTAATGAGCAACATGCACTTAATCTATAATTATTGTGTGGATCTGCGGGTAATTACACAACACTACTGCTATTTAAAATAAGGTAGCACTTTAATTTACAGTCCATTTACATACTATGCACTTATTATAGTTATTACAATAACTGGGTAATAACTAAGTAGTAACCCTGAATCTGCCACTAAACCTAACCTTAACCCCTTTACTCGCCTTATATTACCCAGTACTCTCTTAGGTAAGTGCACTGTAAAATAAAGTACAACCAAATTATACCAACATTCAAAAAACACAGCAATGTAAAGCAGTTGCATCGCTCTATTAAACAGCTGAGGACAATCCCACAAAAACATGTCCATGTCACATTTCACTACAAAATAGTCAGAGGAGGAAGAAGGCACGGAAAACGAGATAAAGAGTCCAACAGGAAATGACTCGGGAGAAACACAACATCCGACATTAGCATCGACGGAGAAAGACAGAGGGAAACACAGGGTGGATATACACAAGGATTGATGAGGGAACGAGACACAGGTCACAAGACTAATGAGGTGATAAGGATGAGAAACACTGGGAGAATCACGGGAGGAACCAGGATGTAAACAGAGATATGACAGACATGTGACAAAAATAAGAATAATAAATCATAGTTTGCATAAAGAAAATTGAGCAATTTAGATTGTAGGACAATTTTCGTGACAATTAAGCATTAAAACGGTCACAGTCTTGTCGTGTCTCTTCACTTCCTGCTCCCTTCCTTGCTCTTGCCGTGTCGTTTCCTTCTCCTGTCGTGTCAATCACTTCTTTGTTAGTCTCGTCACCTGTTCCCCATCTCCTCTTGTATATAAACCCTCATGTTTCCCTTAGTCCTGGTCGATTGTTGACTACGTTAACACGTGTGTGTGTGTGTGTGCATGTGCGCTCCGTGTTCCCGGAGTACTCCTAGCTTTTTGCACATGTGTGCACCTTTTGTTTATATTTAGTCTTTTGTTTTTGTTGGTCAATAAAGAGAGTTTCATTTGAAACCGATAAAATATTGTAGCGTGTTTTTAGGATATCCTCATTGTTGTGAATGGCATCTCTCGTTCATGTTGTCAGGCGAGGAATGGATTGAATAACACTGGGAGACCACAGGAGGAAACAGGAAGTAGACAGATATGTGACATATTACCATGTGATACAATATTTTTACTGTATGACTACATAAAACAATTGTAATACAGTGATTCTTTTAAATTGAAATCAGCATAAATTTGAATACGTTTAAATCCTGAAAAACAGACACAAATTAAGTGTTAATAACGTTGTTTTTGCTTAATTTTTTTCAATGCAATGTTTCTTTATTCTCGTGCTCTTCCGAGATGTTTTTCCGATTACACCGTCTGCACTGTGATTGGCTGGATTGGTTGCAGCTTGTCGTTGCATTACAGATCACGTGCCGACATAGGCGGATTTGGGGGGGGCTGGGGGGGGGCACTGCCCCCCCAGACCAGAGCCAATTAATGCCTGCCTTGTGCTTTGAATATTTTTTTTGTTATTACAGAATTCAAATTTTCTCGTTTTATTTGTCTTATCTTATTAGTTCTGTGTATAGAATGAGTAAGATATGGCTAATTAATTTTTAATTACTGTATTTAATTTTTAATTACTGTAGCTTTATTACATTCTCCCGCGATTTGTGAATCTCAAAGTATCGCGGTACGTGATTGGACGCTCTTCTCGTTCTGTTTTACGCGCTGAATAAACAAAATGGACATTCGTCGTTTTTTTAATAAATCCACTACTAAAAGTGTCAAATCTATCAGAAGAGAAGACAGTGGACATCTACGCATCTCGGAAAAAGAGGCGGCTTCTTCTGCATTAGGTAAGATATTGTAATGTCTGAAGTAGTTCTATGACAGGTCAAGGGAGGATCTGTTTATGAACTTTAATCGGAACGAAGAAGAACACACTGTAACAAGCGCACCCGTCTAACACACTCGCTTTTTTTCTGGGGTAGCTACATGCTTTTTTGCCAGGGAGTAGGTTTTCTTGCACTGAACAAGAGCAGCATATATGAAGTTCAGATAACCGTCCCCTCATTCTTTGACGTGTACATTCACACCGGTGTTCATTTGTGTCACGTGATCAACCACTAAATTCACACGTGTTTTCACGCGATATCTGGCACTGATCCAAAAAAGACACACTCAGAGCTTGTCATTTATCACAACAATTCAGTGTTTTCAACCACATAAGGTTTATTTAGGTTTCAACAAGTTGGTGACTATTTTGAATTATCTATTATACAGCGCTTTTTGTGACTGCGGTATGTCAGGTGACAAGTTTGGTGAAAGGTGAAAGTTCGAAAATGGGGGGGGGGGGGGGGGGCGCGAGAATTTTTTACCTCTTCCTAGGGTTGCGTGACAGAAAATAATTGAGAAGCACTGGTATAAAGTCATTGTTCATTGTAAATGTATTTTATATGTAGAATGAATGATATATAAATATGATATAAAAATCTGAGCTCGTGGTGTGCTGGCGGTGCCCCCCCAAGCACAAAAGTGAAACTCCGCCTATGCGTGCCGATAATATCACACAGGTTTGGAAATACTGCAGTGTCTCAGATTTGTCACAGTCCTTGGGAACGTGTCGAATTCGAGCCAACAGTCGTGTAGTTTGAGCTCGCCTTCGGACGCACCAACGCTTGACCTTTTAAGCACTGCGGTCACTGTCTTTTATGAAGCGTGCGCTCAAAGTCTCGTTCTGCGCTGATCGCTGAATCGCGTGTGACCTGTGGAAGGGCTGAAGGTATCAATCGAACGACTGGATTACAGTGATGCGGATAAATCCGTGCATACGGATGGATGGAGACATGGAGGATTTTAATTGCATGTTCCGTAATCACAGAGTTGCCGGGTTTACGTGCAGCTACAACAGCGGTTCATTTTTATGCATACGCATAACACTAATTACATGCCCATTACGCAACAGCAGACATAAGCCACCTCTGATGCAAAACTTCCTTTATTTGCCTTTTCCCAAAGCCATTTCCTGCGGAGGCCAGCGGGGCAAACCTGCCTCTGCTCAGTGACTTGGGAACAGATACTGGGTGAGCATTGCCAGTACTTTAAGAGCATGACAAGATAAATATATGGTGGATGACACGCTAAACAGAAGAGGATTTTGGAAGCGTATTGTGCAAGGAATGAGCTGATGCCATAGAGAGAGAGAGAGAGAGAGAGAGAGAGAGAGATAAGCTCTGTTCTGAGACCTGGTGAACCTAGACAGCGTTTTTAGGTGCCATTTTACGGGCCGAACAAAAGCCGTCTATAACGTAAGCAACAACATATTGCTGGTTTGATCAAATTGCAAGGCATCACCACACATATCCCAGAATGCACTGCAACAAATTCAGTGGAAACAACAAAAAAATGCTAGATGGAGGAAGTGACTATAATTAAAATGATCACTAAAAATAAAATAACACTTCATATTTAAAGGCATTAGATGTGTGTTAATAGTTCAACAAGTGGTTGAAAGAATATTTGCTTGTGTGAAAATATATCGGATTTATTACTAAAAATATTATACTTTTCTAGTTTCTGTTCAACCATTTTAATTCTTATTTTTATAGTCATTTTTAATGAACCCTTTTCATGAATTTTTCGTCACACACTTCTAATTAGCAATGTGCATGAAATGCAATAAATACTCAAAGTACATTTTTACATAAACTATATTAAAGCCAAGATGAAATCAGAATCTGCTGCAGTTTATTATGATTTATCCGAGCGCATCATTATTGTGTTAAATTCATGTTCCTGATTAGAAATCAGGATAACAGAGACTTCTTCTCTTCTCTTCTCTTCCCTTATTTCTCTTCTCTTCTCTTTTTTCTCTTCTCTTCCCTTATTTCTCTTCCCTTTCTCTCCTCTCCTCTTCTTTCTCTCCTCTCCTCTCCTCTCCTCTCCCTTCCCTTTCTCTTCTCTTCTCTTCTCTTCTTTCTCTTCCCTTTCTCTTCTCTCCTCTCCTCTTCTTTCTCTTCTCTCCTCTCCTCTCCTCTCCTCTCCCTTCCCTTTCCCTTCTCTTCTCTTCTCTTCTCTTCTCTTCTCTTCTTTCTCTTCCCTTTCTCTTCTCTTCTCTCCTCTCCTCTTCTTTCTCTTCTCTCCTCTCCTCTCCCTTCCCTTTCTCTTCTCTTCTCTTCTCTTCTCTTCTCTTCTCTTCTCTTCTCTTATTTCTCTTCCCTTTCTCTCCTCTCCTCTTCTTTCTCTTCTCTCCTCTCCTCTCCTCTCCTCTCCTCTCCCTTCCCTTTCTCTTCTCTTATTTCTCTTCCCTTTCTCTTCTCTTCTCTCCTCTTCTCTTCCCTTTCTCTTCCCTTTCTCTTCCCTTTCTCTTCTCTTCTCTCCTCTCCTCTCCCTTCCTCTTCTCTTCTCTTCTCTCCTCTCCTCTTCTCTTATTTCTCTTCCCTTTCTCTTCCCTTTCTCTTCTCTTCTCTCCTCTCCTCTTCTCTTATTTCTCTTCCCTTTCTCTTCCCTTTCTCTTCTCTTCTCTTCTCTTCTCTTCTCTCCTCTCCTCTCCTCTTCTCTTATTTCTCTTCCCTTTCTCTTCTCTTCTCTCCTCTTCTCTTCCCTTTCTCTCCTCTCATCTCCTCTTCTCTTATTTCTCTTCCCTTTCTCTTCTCTTCTCTCCTCTTCTCTTCCCTTTCTCTCCTCTCCTCTCCTCTCCTCTTATTTCTCTTCCCTTTCTCTTCTCTTCTCTCCTCTTCTCTTATTCTCTTCCCTTTCTCTTCTCTCCTCTCCTCTCCTCTTCTATTATATATCTTCCCTTTCTCTTCTCTTCTCTCCTCTCATCTCCTCTCCTTTTTGTCTTCTCTCCTCTCCTCTTCTTTCTCTTCTCTTTCTCTTCTCTTCTCTCCTCTTCTTTCTCTTCCCTTTCTCTTTTCTCTTCTCTCCTCTCTCTTCTCTTATTTATCTTCCCTTTCTCTTCTCTTCTCTTCTCTTCTCTTCTCTTCTCTTCTCTCCTCTTCTCTTCTCTTATTTCTCTTTCCTTTCTCTTCCCTTTCTCTCCTCTCCTCTTCTTTCTCTTCCCTTTCTCTTTTCTCTTCTCTCCTCTCTCTTCTCTTATTTATCTTCCCTTTCTCTTCTCTTCTCTTCCCTTTCTCTTCTCTCCTCTCCTCTCCTCTTCTTTCTCTTCTCTTCTTTCTCTTCCCTTTCTCTCCTCTCCTCTTCTCTTCCCTTTCTCTTCTCTTCTCTTCTCTTCTCCCCTCTCCTCTTCCCTTTCTCTTCTCTTCTCTTCTCTTCTCTCCTCTCCTTTTCTCCTCTTATTTCTCTTCCCTTTCTCTTACTTCTCTTCTAATCTCTTATCTATCTTCTAATCTCTTATTTCTATTCTCTTCTCTTCTCTTGTCTCCTCTTCCCTTCTCTTATTTCACTTCTCCTCATCTGATATTTATCTTCTCTTCTCTGATGATGTGGGCGGGGCAATAACCTGTCAATCACATGAGATCCACCAATAGCAAACCACAACCATCCAATGAACTCCTCAAGCCCCGCCCACATTTGTTCTTCTCACAGAAGTATTTCACTCGGATATATACGGCACAACTTCCTCGCACCGTCCACTTCATGCCACCTTTAAACATTGCAATGCATCATCATGTCACATCTCTTGTTGTGCTTCATATGTCGCACAGAACTGCTTCCAAAAGCCTCTTCTAAGAGGATGCTGACTTAAAAGCGGAGGTGGAGAATGAACAGGGGTCAGCGTCCGTCTGAAGAGCGACGTGTGGCCTTTCTCTTGCGTAATGATGCTCTGCTGCTGTGTGACCTTGCTGGGGTAATTACAGAGGTGTATGCAGGAGGAGATTAGGCCTGTAAATGCACTCTATTGTGTTCAGAGGGAGAGAAGCGACACCATTATCAACAATGTGGAGAATACCAGCATGACTATAAAGATCTGTAATGCAGTTCAGGCAAGAAGGGAAAATCTGTGACTATTTACATGCCCTCATGCTGTTATTTTAAGATAAAACTGGAGTCTTCACACGGGTCTCTTCCATGATAATCTTCTGCTCCGCCGAAGCTCTGAAATCTCGCTCGCAATCGCAGTCAGACGGTGCTTTGAGGTCAGCGATGCCAAAACTGTGCTGGATCTTCTAATATGCGTCTAAAGCCAACAAATGAGATGTCAAAGCTTCGGCGGAGGGGAATATTATCTATAATAAGCTGAGGAGAGGTGGAACAACATGATGCAGAGTAAATATTGACAGGACTTTCATTTTGTGGGGATGTTCCTTTCAAATGTCTCTCGGATTATGAAGGTGTCGAGAAAAATGAGAAATGAGACAAAATCTCAACTTCATTCAGCAACACCTTCCAGTGATGAAACAAAACATAAACGTCCTCAGCACCAACACACACACAATCTCTCTCTCTCTCTCTCTCTCTCTCTCTCTCTCTCTCTCTCTCTCTCTCAGCACCAACACACACTCTCTCTCTCTCAGCACCAACACACACACACTCTCTCTCTCTCTCTCTCTCAGCACCAACACACACACAATCTCTCTCTCTCTCTCTCTCTCTCTCTCTCTCTCTCAGCACCAACACACACACACTCTCTCTCTCTCTCTCTCTCAGCACCAACACACACACACTCTCTCTCTCTCTCTCTCTCTCTCTCTCTCTCTCAGCACCAACACACACTCTCTCTCTCTCAGCACCAACACACACACACACACACGCACGCTCTCTCTCTCTCAGCACCAACACACACTTACTCTCACACTTACTGACACACAGGCACACACGCTCAGACACACTCTCTATCACACACACACACACACACTCTCCCTCTCTCTCTCAGCACCAACACACACACACACACACACTCTCTCTCTCTCTCTCTCAGCACCAACACACACACAGTCTCTCTCTCTCTCTCTCAGCACCAACACACACACAGTCTCTCTCTCTCTCTCTCAGCACCAACACACACACACACACACACTCTCTCTCTCTCAGCACCAACACACACACACACACACACTCTCTCTCTCTCAGCACCAACACACACACACACACACACTCTCTCTCTCTCAGCACCAACACACACACACACACACTCTCTCTCTCTCTCAGCACCAACACACACTTACTCTCACACTTACTGACACACAGGCACACACGCTCAGACACACTCTCTATCACACACACACACACACACACACACTCTCTCTCTCTCTCTCTCTCACACACACACACATACTCACACTCTCAGAAACTCTCTCTCTCACACACACACACACACTCACACACTCTCTTTCTTTCTCTCTCTCACACACATACTCACACTCTCAGAAACTCTCTCTCTCTCTCACACACACACTCTCTTTCTCTCTCTCTCACACACTCACACACACACACACACACACACACACACAGAGACTCACACTCTCAGACACGCTCTCTCTGACACGCTCTCTCTGACACACACACACACACTCTCTCTCTCTCTCACACACACACACACACACTCTCACACTTCAATATTACATCAGTGTATTCCCACACAGCCCTTCATATCCTCCAGGAACAACGCTGCAATCTCATAATGTCGAGCAGAATAAAAGCATCTTCTCGGGATCAATAGGTAAACAAGGCAAACAGCAGTCTTGTGTCCGGGGGGGTCGTGTTCACCCTGCTCCCCTTATTCCCATTCATGAATGAAAACAGTGTGTAAATTCAACCCAATCACAGAGATCCAAGCCAGACAGCGTTTGCCAATATGCATTTAGCCCATTAGACTCAAACAGCGGCTCGTGAATGCTAAATAGACACTTATTTGCCTGCTTGACATGACTAATGTTTGTTTATTCTGAAGGGTGTCATGACCGCATGAATCTGTTTCTGCGTTCACTCATGAAGCCTGAGGCAAACCATTGTGTGTTATTAATAACAGGCAAAACATATCAAATCTACAGAGTCAATGTCATCCCCAAGGACACGTGTTCATGACTAAAGAGACCGAGTGTCTGGATTTCATATAAAATTCAAGTAGCTAATGCACTTCTGCTGTCAGCTGGGAGAGCTCTGACTCGGTACGTTGCAAAATGGCTGTAAAAACACATTTGGAAGAAGAAGAAAAACACGTCATAAGCATAAACATCATAAAGCGTAATTGATTAGACAAAATCAAACGCTGCATGCATACACGCGAACAAAAACAGAGAAAAACATTTCAGTTTTGTTCATATTTTATAAACAAAATTGACATGTTTTTCACTTGTTTCCTTGCAGGCATGCATTGTGCATTAATGCATTGTGACATCAAATATGCTTTATGATATTTGAGTTAAATATGCATAGATTAAATAAAACTCTAACAATTAAAAATATAAACATAAATATAAATAAATGCAAAAATATCATTGATGCACCTTTATATTTAGACTAGTGCTGTCAAAACAATTAATTGCATCAAACAAAAGTTTTTGTTTATATTATATGTGTGTGCGTGTGCGTGTGCGACACACACACACACACACACACACACACACACATATAAATGCAAACAAAAACTTTTGTCAAACGTGTATTTGACAAATTGATTTGACAGCACTAATTTATACTCTTGAAAACCAATAACAAAAGTGCATCAATCGTCCTTCTCTCTTTAAAGCCTTGCATTTTTCTCCATCTTCTAGAACGATCAAGATCCCATGCATTTCAAATAACGTTTTCGAAACTCTATTTTGCGTAATAATGGCATAGTTTCCCCTGTCAAGCTCCGTCTGATCCGCTGTAAGTGAGCAGTGTTTTAGAGGCACACAGAAGCTGTTACCTGAAATCACTGTAGGGATGAATAATCCAGAAGCCCGCGGATTTGACCCGTTCCTGCTCCCGTTCCACCGCCTTCTCGCTCCCAAACATCCTCAGGGAAAACTTGTTGACCCCGGGCTGCAGCATCGCCCCGAACTGCCTGTGCATGAAGCCCGCTTGATAATACCTCTCGTCGTCCGGGAGGATCTGCTCGATGCCTTCCAGCTTGATAAAGCCAGGCTGGTCCGGCAGTCCCTGATGCTGCTGACTCGCGCCGGCCGGGTCCTCGCCGCCTTGCGCTCCGGGCTCCGCGGCTCCCGGTGGGCTCTCCTCGCTCGGGGTCACTTCTCCCTCCGTGATCAGATGCCTCTCCTCCGCTACATCCGAGTCGTGGACGTGTCGACTGGTGAGGGACGAAAGGCTGCCTCGGAACCGCCGGCAGTCCCCGTTGGAGCTGGTCTTCACGGGTCTCCCGATGTCCGTCTCCATGATCACGGACTCTCCGCTTTTGGTTTCCAAGGAGGTGGGCGACGGCAGGGGCTTCATCCGGATGCTCTTCCTCCGGGTGTCCTTGTCAGTGTCTTCTGCATCACCCATGATGGACGCTTTCTGCCCGATGTGCTGTGGCAAACTATAGAGCCTTTTACGCATGGACGAATGCAACCTGTCCATTATGACATTGAGGCGAATGCGCGATCAAGTCAATGACAAAATTAATCCAGATTTTGCTTGTTATTCCCCCTTTGCACCAGAACCCGAATAGTCTGAAGGGTCACCTGTCCTTCGCTCAAGCACATGCCATTTGGCTACCCAAATTCGCCAGATCCTGTGGTCTCCAGCTTCAAGGCACTGACTGTGATGCTCTGCGCGCACGTAAAGTCTGAGGAATCGCAGATCCCTCGCCGTCACGTGTGAGGGGGGCGGACTCGGTGGTCACGGACCCGCGGGATCCCTGTCAGCTGTCAATCATAGGCAAACGCCCGCGATCCGGTAACCCGCATCAGCCGGGCATCTCCTCCTTCCGCCGTCCCGAGTCGCTCTGATCCCGTGAATATGGTGATGCTGATGCTGATCTAACGGTTGCCATAGAAGCGAGAGCATCTCAGTGTCAGGTAGCCCAGCACCTGGGCTAACTAACTCACACGGGCTATGTTACACACTCAAAGCGGCTTTATCAATTCAAATGGTGTCAGATTATAATTACTTTATTTGTATATAGACATATTTTATGTCTTTCTCTCTCTGTGTGTGTGAGAGTGAGCATGTGTGTCTGAGATAGTATGTGATTGTGCGTGAGAGAGAGTATGCAAGTGTTTGTGAGTGTGTGTGTGTGTGTGTGTGTGTGTGTGTGTGTGTGTGTGTGTGTGTGTGTGTGTGTGTGTGTGTGAGAGAGAGTATGTGAGTGTGTGTGACCACTGATAGCTGTCAATGACTCTGAGGAAAGTAGATTTATACAAAATAAACCACCACTTAAAAAAAAACTTTAAGAGTGCAACGCATTACAAGTAACTTGAGTTATGTAATTACTTTTTGTACAAGTAACTGGTAAAGTATTGCATTACTTTTAAATTAACAACTAAATACCTTTACTTATTATTTTTTCAAATTAGTAACACAAGTTTCTTTTTTTCCCATTTATTGACTGACAGCTCTTCTGTTCATCATGATGAGAGAAATCAGGAGTCAATGTGTGTGTGTGTGTGTGTCAGAGTGAGAGAGAGAGAGTGAGAGTGAGTGAGTGTGTGTGAGAGTGAGTGTGACAGAGAGAGAGTATGAATGAAAGTGAGTGAGAGTGTGTGCGTGTGTTACAGAGAAATAATGAGTGTGTGTGTGTGTGTGAGAGAGAGAACATGATGTTATTGTAGTTCTAGAATAAATGTGAGCATTTAATAATCTCACTTGCCGCACAGAAACAGATTCATTATTCCTCAAAATTAATACAAAAATGTGAAATGCAAAATATGAATATTACATAAACCTCCAATAGTTAAATATGTTAATTAAAAAAAATGTTTTCATGCATTTAATCTCACTTTATTGACTTTCTATACTGGCTTCTGGCCTTTGATGATTAATTTCAACTTTATGACTTTCAATATTTAGTTTTTATTGGTGAAGTGTTAATTTTGCCTTTCTTTCAGTCAATATAAAAATTGATATGAAAGAACCTTTAAATTAATTTTAAATTTATTTCTAATTAATTTAAATTAAACTTTTAGTAATTCAAAAGTAACATGACGCATTACTTTTTTTAAATGTAACCGAGTAACACAATTAGTTACTTTTTTAGGAGAGTAACACAATATTATAATGTCTTGCTTTTAAAAGTAATTTAACCCAAAACTGCTTGTTTTCCAAAATGTGTCGAATTTTAATGAACAAGCAACTTTAGAACGTAATTCTAAATATAACATTATGAAATAAATCCCATTGTTAAACTAAATATTACAGCAAAATACATTATTTTAGTTTTTTCCAACACAAGGTGGACTAGAGCTCTGCGCATGCGCAGTGCGCGTTACACTAAATCCACCTCACCGGTTTTAATCGCTTCTATTTCGGGTAAAAAAAACGTAAACTTGAAAATGGAAAGTGATTCTCCTCACAAAGACACGGTCATTTCCAGTAATGTTTGGAAACTGCGTCGCTACGGTCGATTTCTCCCCAAAGGAAAAGGAAAAGGAAAAGGAAAGGCCAAATCCTCAGGAAGCAACTGCGCGTGGAAGGTGAGCAAAAAACACGCGCGGTTAATCCCGCCATTTACTTTTGCTTCAACGGAAGGGGAAACAGGACATTTTCGTTTTATAGCTGAAATATGTTTATTTTCTTATTCTTTCAGAGATCTTAGTGAACCACACCATTCGTTTTTAGCCATTGTTGCTGTTGTTTTTCGAAACTCAAAAGAGAATAAGTTTAAATCGGTAAAAGAAAACAAAACAGTGCTATTACCAACTATAAAAACAGTCGTTCTAAAATAGTTTTGTTTAATAAACACAGCATGAATTGTATTTGGTCACTATATTAATTATTCTCAGTGATGTTTGTTGTGTTTTATTGCTAGGGCGTTATTAATTGATGCGGGGTTGTTGCTAGGGTGTGATTAAGTGGATGCTGGGAGTTGTAGATGGTTTCTATGGTGTTGCTAAGTGGATGCAAGGTGTTTTGGATGGTTCTAGGGTGTTGCTAAGTGGATGCTGGGTACTTTGGATGGTTTCTGGGGTTTTGTTAAGTAGATGCTGGGTATTTTGGACGATTTCTAGGTATTTTGGACGATTTCTAGGTATTTTGGACAATTTCTAGGATGTTGTTAAGTGGATACTGGGTGTTTTGGATGATTTCTAGGTGTATTTTATGGTTTCTATGGTGCTAAGTGGATGCTGGGTTTTTTGATTGGATTCTAGGGTGTTGTTAAGTGGTACTGGGTATTTGGTATGGTTTCTAGGGTGTTGTTAAGTGGATGCTGGGTGTTTTGGATGGATTCTAGTGTTTTGTTAAATGAATGCTATGTGTTTTAGATGGTTTCTAGGGCGTGGTTAAGTAGATACAGGGATGGTCTGGGTTGTTGTTTGCCTGCTCAAATAAAGTCCCCCCCCCCCCCCCCAAATCTCTGTTATATTCTGGTCTGAAAAACAGTTTTATATTCGATGTTTCTTTCAGATCTTCGAGTCCAGTGAAAGCGCTGGCCAGCTGGAGCTGAATATTCTGGGCTCTGGTCATCTATTAGTATCTCAAGGCCAGGAACTCTTGGTAAGATTATGTAGAAACACACAATATCTGCCCAGTGACCAATTATAATGTTTTTGTTTTTTTAGGGGTTGGCTGTTTATGAAATGGTGCTCTCTAAGCCGTCGACACTCTTCTTCCCATCAGGATGTAAGTGCAGGGTCAGGATAGCGCAGGTTCCGCTGAGCCCATCATAAGAGCTTGACCGTATATCTTTTCACCCGCAGAAAGAACAGCATAATCCCCTTCCCGTCCCGTCGGGCCTGTCGCTGTCCCTTAGGGATTGCCAGGCTGAGTGCTTCGGATATCTCCCAACAATAAGCCTCAATCTTGGACTCGTGGACACAATAGTCTCTGGCTCCTCATGGTGCATTTGGAGAATGAGTCACATTTTGAGCCTTTATGCAGAACAACAGAGCCAAACGAGGCAGAGCAAAGCATTATGGGTGATTCTGAGAGCACGGATACGTGTTTAAAATCTGAACACCACTTTTTTCTTATAAGGCAGCAAGTTTACAAAGTAGTTTCTAAATGCAATAAAGCCTCACATTCTTTTTTTGTGTAACCAAATGAGTTTCTGAAAATCAAGTTTTTTTGTTCAAAACAAACAAGAAATTGCAAAGATAATCATTTTAATCTTATCTTATTTTTATGCATCTTTGCAAAGAGGAGAAATATGTTTATCAGGGTTTTTTTTGTTTATAAACGAACTTTCAGGTCATTTAATCAATCACTGCACTTTCTATGTACATCATGTATCATAAATCAAAGAAAATAATTATAGTTTTATGCCGTTTCAAAGACTTAAGCCTAAAATGCATGTAAAAAGTTGAGTTGCTATAGGCAACTGATCTCAAAATATATAGAGCTACTAGGCTTTCCTGTTGCTCAAATAGTAGCGCTTGCAACATCAAGGTCATGGGTTTGATTCCCAGGGAAAGCAAGAACTGATTAGAATGTGTTTCTTGAATGCAATGCAGGTTGCTTTGGATAAAAGCATCTGCCTAATACACACGTGTATAAAAGCTACTTAATTGTAATTTAACTATGGCTTAATCTAAGCCCTGTCTGTGGAACCAGGCCGTTAGTTTTATAAGACATTAGGCGAAAGTGTCTCTGTAAAAGCAGTTTGAGGTTGTTAGCAGAGCCCTCTTCTGACATGCTTGTGCAACAGCAAAAAATACCTTGCACTCAATGTCTTAGTGGAGAAAATAGATACAGTAATACCTTGAGATACGAGCATAATCCGTTCCAGGAGGAGGAGGAGGGATTACGTAGATAACTCAAACACAATACGGAAGTGTAGTGTTTCTCCCGTGTTGTGTGTTGATAGACTCAGAAGCTCATATTGATTATTATTGAACACTCATAACTCGTGCTGCTCCCAGCTTAATACTGGTGAATCACTCGTTGCCCCCGGTAACCCCCGCTGTAAAACCAAGCTGCCTCTAGTGGAGATCATATGCAATTACCCCATAAATGTATATAACACACACCACAGGAAGACTTGCGGGAGATGCATAGGGAAGTCGACGAACACGTGAAGTGAAGGAGTGAGGCGTCTGTAAGCTGCTCGTATCTCAAATATTTACTCGTATCTCAAAGCAAAAATGCTCTAAGGCATAGGTGTCAAACTCAAGGCCCGCGGGCCACATCCGGCCCGGCGTGTAATAATGTCCGGCCCGCGAGAGCATTTTATTAATGGCCCGCGAGATGTCCCGCGCTCCAGCTGACTCGCCGAACACTTCCTGTATTAAACAGGAAGTGGCTAATGATGCTTCGCGCTCGCGCTAGTACCGCGCGATTGTTATTGTCAATTATCCATAACTGTTCAGGCTCGGTACACAGTGCTTGTGCGCGAAATTCAGGTGTTGATCATCAGATGAGAAGAGCCCGCCCTCATGGCAGAACGTCTTTTTGCATGATTGACAGGTCAGACAGCATATCAGCGCCAGCTGTCAGAGTGATAGTACAAGCGCCAGAAAGAAAATACAGCGCAAAAAAAACAAACATTACGTCCTTAGGGACGTAACAAATATATTGAAATATTATTACGTGTAAAAACAATTGTGATATAGTTTGTAAAATCTGCTATAACCCATGGGTTATATGTGGGAAAATACGGTATATGTTTACTGACATACTGCCGGTATACCCGTGTGTCTCATTTGCGGAGCTAATGTGGCAGTAATTAAATAATTTAATAAGACGGCACTATAAGACAAATGACATAAGAGCAAATTCAACTGAATGATTTGATTTGTTATTGCTGAAAAGCAAAAATTGTATTTAGATTTCCAAGTTTTGTTGTGCAGCATGTCCATATTTTGAATTTGTATAATTTTGACAGGATATATTTTTATGGAGAGCAAAATCTTTTATATATAAATCTTTTTAAGTTTTATATAAAATGACATAAGAGTAAAGAAATTTTAATGTTTGTTCTTTTAACTTTTACTTACTTTTACTTTACTTACTTGTTTACTTTATTTCTAACTTGTATAATTTAGACAGGATATATTTAAAAAAAAAAAATTTAAGTATTTTTTAAATATTTTTATATTTTTAAGTTATTTAAGGTATAAGTTGATTTATTCCAGAATAATATTTCTGTCTGTTTTTATTCACATCTAATTTAAAAAAAAAAGTAAGTTTTAAAAATTTAGTTTTAGTGTTTTCAATAAATGTTTATCCTGTTCGGCCCGTGACCTAAAGTTTTTTGGGATTTTGGCCCCCTGTGCAATTGAGTTTGACACCCCTGCTCTAAGGCTTGCTCATATATCAGAACACTCGTTCGTCGGGATGCTCGGATCTCAAGGTATTACTGTAATAGCAACTTTTGCACAGTCAGATTCTCTCCGTAACATAATAATGTAGTTGTTAATTGCAGTATGTCAATGAATCGTTCAGTTTGCAGTGGGATTGACAGCAAGCAGACATGCATCGCTGGAGGAGCTGCTCTGCTTTTATGATATAATCCCATTAAACGAGTCTCTGCTGGATAATGAGGAGGATGTGTTGTCTTTGTAGGAGGGTTTTTCTTTGCTCAATGCTCAGAGTTTCCTGAAGATCCAGCACAAATCAGACTGTCTGCTGTTCAACATCACATTAAAGGTGAGATTTTTCACTTTTAGCAGTCGATGAACGAACACGTTTGACAGGCTCCGCCTCTTTGTCCTGCAATACACAATTTTAACGTGCATGTTTTTAAAGGAATCAACTGCAAGTTGTGTGTTTTGTGCTGACTGCCGGAGGGATTTCTGTGTTTTCCTGTCAGGGCGAGAGCCGTTTGATCCGTCTGCAGTTTGATGGCAGCAGTCGGCCGGAAGCGCTGGATTTCTGCAGGAAAGCTGTGGAGAAGCTGCAGGATTATGTTCCTGTCCAGGATCACCTGAGCACTCCTGCATCTGCTGCTCCGTCCAATCCTGAACAACCGGGAACATCTGCACAACACCAGCAGCAGGCCAGACATATCAATGTGAAGCTGCATCCATCCAACCATCCATTCATCTGTCCATCCATCTGTCCATCCATCCACACATCCAACCATCCATTCATCTGTCCATCCATCCACACATCCAACCATCCATTCATCTGTCCATCCATCCACACATCCAACCATCCATTCATCTGTCCATCCATCCATCCACACATCCATCCATTCATCCACACATCCAACCATCCATTCATCTGTCCATCCATCCATCCACACATCCATCCATCCATCTATCCATCTGTCCATCCATCCATTCATCTGTCCACCCATCCATCCACACATCCATCCATCTGTCCATACATTCATCTGTCCATCCATCCATCCACACATCTATCCATCTGTCCATCCATCCATTCATCTGTCCATCCATCCATCCACACATCCATCCATTCATCTGTCCATTCATCCATCCACACATCCATCCATCCATCTGTCCATCCATCCATTCATCTGTCCATCCATCCATCCATTCATCTGTCCATCCATCCATCCACACATCCATCCATTCATCTGTCCATTCATCCATCCACACATCCATCCATCCATCTGTCCATCCATCCATTCATCTGTCCATCCATCCATCCATTCATCTGTCCATCCATCCATCCATCCATCCATCCACACATCCATCCATCCATCCACCCATCCATCCATCCACACATCCGTCCATCCATCCACACATCCATCCATCATTCATCTGTCCATCCACACATCCAACCATCCATCTATCCATCTGTCCATCCATCCATTCATCTGTCCATCCATCCACACATCCATCCATCTGTCCATCCATCCATCCATTCATCTGTCCATCCATCCATCCACACATCCAACCATCCATTCATCTGTCCATCCATCCACACATCCAACCATCCATTCATCTGTCCATCCATCCATCCATCCATCCACACATCCATCCATCCACACATCCATACAACCATCCATTCATCTGTCCATCCATCCACCCATCCATCCACACATCCATCCATCCACACATCCATACAACCATCCATTCATCTGTCCATCCATCCACACATCCATCCATCATTCATCTGTCCATCCACACATCCATCCATCCATCCATCCATCCATCTGTCCATCCATCCATTCATCTGTCCATCCACACATCCATCCATCTATCCATCTGTCCATCCATCCATTCATCTGTCCATCCATCCACACATCTATCCATCCATCTATCCATCTGTCCACACATCCATTCATCCATCCATCCACACATCCATCCATCCATTCATCTGTCCATCCATCCATCCACACATCCAACCATCCATTCATCTGTCCATCCATCCACACATCCAACCATCCATTCATCTGTCCATCCATCCACACATCCATCCATTCATCTGTCCATCCATCCATCCATCCACACATCCATCCATCCATCCATTCATCTGTCCATCCATCCATTCATCTGTCCATCCATCCATTCATCCATCCACACATCTCTCCATCCATCCATTCATCTGTCCATCCATCCATCCGTCCATCCATCCAACCATCCATTCATCTGTCCATCCATCCACCCATCCATCCATTCATCTGTCCATCCATCCACACATCCATCCACACATCCGTCCATCCATCTGTCCATCTATCTATCCATCCAGACATCCATCCATCCATCCACACATCCGTCCATCCATCTGTCCATCTATCTATCCATCCAGACATCCATCCATACATCCACACATCCATCCATTCATCTGTCCATCTATCTATCCATCCACACATCCATCCATCCATCCACCCATCCATCCATCCACACATCCGTCCATCCATCCACACATCCATCCATCATTCATCTGTCCATCCACACATCCAACCATCCATCTATCCATCTGTCCATCCATCCATTCATCTGTCCATCCATCCACACATCCATCCATCTGTCCATCCATCCATCCATTCATCTGTCCATCCATCCATCCACACATCCAACCATCCATTCATCTGTCCATCCATCCACACATCCAACCATCCATTCATCTGTCCATCCATCCATCCATCCATCCACACATCCATCCATCCACACATCCATACAACCATCCATTCATCTGTCCATCCATCCACCCATCCATCCACACATCCATCCATCCACACATCCATACAACCATCCATTCATCTGTCCATCCATCCACACATCCATCCATCATTCATCTGTCCATCCACACATCCATCCATCCATCCATCCATCCATCTGTCCATCCATCCATTCATCTGTCCATCCACACATCCATCCATCTATCCATCTGTCCATCCATCCATTCATCTGTCCATCCATCCACACATCTATCCATCCATCTATCCATCTGTCCACACATCCATTCATCCATCCATCCACACATCCATCCATCCATTCATCTGTCCATCCATCCATCCACACATCCAACCATCCATTCATCTGTCCATCCATCCACACATCCAACCATCCATTCATCTGTCCATCCATCCACACATCCATCCATTCATCTGTCCATCCATCCATCCATCCACACATCCATCCATCCATCCATTCATCTGTCCATCCATCCATTCATCTGTCCATCCATCCATTCATCCATCCACACATCTCTCCATCCATCCATTCATCTGTCCATCCATCCATCCGTCCATCCATCCAACCATCCATTCATCTGTCCATCCATCCACCCATCCATCCATTCATCTGTCCATCCATCCACACATCCATCCACACATCCGTCCATCCATCTGTCCATCTATCTATCCATCCAGACATCCATCCATCCATCCACACATCCGTCCATCCATCTGTCCATCTATCTATCCATCCAGACATCCATCCATACATCCACACATCCATCCATTCATCTGTCCATCTATCTATCCATCCACACATCCGTCCACACATCCATCCATCCACACATCCATCCATCCGTCCACACATCCATCCATCCATCTGTCCATCTATCTATCCATCCACACCTTCATCCATCCATCAACTCATTCATCCACCCACCCATCTGTCCTTCTATTAATGAATCCACCAATCCATTTAATGTATGTTAATATTAAAGGGAAAACTGGGGAAATTATAGGATATAGGTACTAGTATTGCTTCTATCAATCTGGACTCACTGTACTAAATATTTATATCAAGTAATAAACAATTAAAATGATGTGCAACGCGATTATTGTATGTGATGTATAATAGAATATTTAATTGGATCATAAAAAAAAAACATTTTTATTGATTAATATTATTTTTTCCATGGTGTCTCAGCAGAGATCATTTAAGAAGTTATTCTATTTTGAGGAAATATAGCTTTTTGTCTTTATTATATAATGCATCAATTAAGTGTGTTTAATTAGACCTGAAACATTAATTTAAAAATACAAAGATAATTGAACAATAACTGTTAATGTGACATTTTCACCACTAGGTGGCGCTGTTGCCACATAATGATATTAAACTTGCGACAAGAGCGAATAATCCCACCCTCAGTTGATCTGCTTCTTTGTAAATCTGAAATGTAAATACACAGACTTGAGGCTCTGAAGAGATTGAACACTTTGTAAAATATGGTTAGTGCCACAGTCTCCCGCAGCAGGGATGAGGACGTTCAATTAGTAATGAGGGTATTGATCGACCCTCCGTGTGAGTCCTGAGACTATAACGAATGGATCTATTTCTGTTTCCACTTCAGGACCCTGAAGATGCACCTCGGGAGGCCCCTGCCGTTGCCATGGCACCGCTGTCAATCAAACACCTTTCTCAGGTGCCACTGCTCTGAGAGCCTGTCGACTCACTGAATTACATGCTATTTTAATGTGACCTCTGAGATGTCATGCACTGACTTTTTCATGCATTATGATGTCTTCCTCTCCAGTACTTCCTGGGCGAGCGTGAGCTGTCCCTGCCGATGGCGTATCATCAGTGCACGCTGCCCTCTGGAGACCCGGAGGCACTACTGCGCCTCTGTCTGCTGGACGCCGGCTTTCCTGCTTTCGTAGAGGAAGTAGAGAAGAAGTTAAAGGAGCTAATGCAAGAGTGAGGTAGAGCAGAGCTGAAACGAATAAATATCTATTCATTAGCTGAATAAATCTGAAGGAAAATGTAAGTATTAGATTTTAAAAAGTAATAAAAAATGAAAAAATAATAAAAAATGACTAAAATAACTGCTCAAAATGAGTTTCTTTTTCAAAAGCAATTTTTTTTTTCAAAAAGCCAATTCAAAACATTAATAAATATTACAATAGTATATAAATAATGCTAAAATAACTGCTCAAAACTAATAATAATGTGAAAAGCACAACAAAATAAGTACAAATAATATATATTTATATATATATATATATATATAGAATATCCACAATCTATAAATATATAGAAAACTAGTATATCAATTAAAATCCAGTTACGCTTTGGATAAGCTCCGCCCCCTTGGTTACAGTTGCCGAGTCAGTCATGACAACACGGAAACACTGGTGTATTTTTGGAACCTTTATTCTGAAAAAGGAAACAATTGGTTTCACATAGTTTGTAATGGCTTTAGCTCCACCCACTTCCTCCCTTTGATGTTGGTCCGTTGTCATGGTGACGCACACTGTATTGATCAAGAGTTGTCATGCAACTACAGCAGCGAAGCTCCCATTTCTCCCCGTCCCGTTAAAGCTTTATTAATCTCTGAAATTAAACAAACCCGCCCCTCCTTACAATTGTCAGTAGGTCTATATGAATACATATTGCATAGGATTATAGCCATGCTGTACAAGAATCATCTTTTCTCTAAAAAGAAATTACATTTAAAAAAAACAAAGATATATTCTTTTTCTTTTTACAGATGCTATCGTAATATTTGAACACTTTACAGCACCACGTGTACAAGACGTCTAAATAACTCTAGAAAATAAATGTTACATGTATCCGTTTCATTTAATACAATATCAGCTTTTGAAGATTAAATACTGTTCTGCCACTCACAAAAGATTCTTGCATTCTAGTTTAAGACAAAACACCTCCTTTTAGTATTGATGATAAACTGTACAAAGATCTGGATGATTCCTTCATTTTTGTGTCCATTTAATTTTCTTTAAAAACACACACACACACACACACACACACACACTGACATGCTCGCTCTCTCTCTCACACACACACACACACACACACACACACACACTGACATGCTCTCTCTCTCTCTCTCTCACACACACACACTGACATGCTCTCTCTCTCACACACACACACACACTGACATGCTCTCTCTCTCTCTCTCACACACACACACACACTGACATGCTCTCTCTCTCTCTCTCACACACACACACACTGACATGCTCTCACTCTCTCACACACACACACACACACACACTGACATGCTCTCTCTCTCTCACACACACACACACTGACATGCTCTCTCTCTCTCTCTCACACACACACACACACACACACACACTGACATGCTCTCTCAAACACACACACACACACACACTGATATGCTCTCTCTCTCTCTCTCTCACACACACACTCTCACTCACACACTGATATGCTCTCTCAAACACACACACACACTGATATGCTCTCTCTCTCACACACACACACACACACTGATATGCTCTCACTCTCTCTCACACACACACACATACTCTCACTCACACACTGATATGCTCTCTCTCTCTCTCTCTCTCACACACACACACACACACACACACACATTGATATGCTCTTACACACACACTCTCACTCACACTAAGTCACTCACACACACACACACACTCTCACTCACTCACACTAAGTCACTCACACACACACACACACACACACACACACTACGTCACTCACACACAAACACACTCTCACTCACTCACACTGTCACTCACACACACACACACTCTCACTCACACTAAGTCACTCACACACACACACACACACTCTCGGTCACACTACGTCACTCACACACACACACACTCTCACTCACACTAAGTCACTCACACACACTCTCACTCACACTAAGTCACTCACACTGTCACACACACTCTCATACACACACACACTCACACACACACACACAGAAAGGTTATTCATTTAGATGCAACACCATTTAAAATAACAATAGAAAAACGATATCTGAGTCTTATTAGATTATGTTATTGCATGCATTCGAGACAACATGTAGATATGAAAAAGAATTAGTGCAGCAGGAGGGCATGATAAAAGAAAAGAAATGCAACGTTAACAGCACATGTAGTAAAATCATCATCATCATCATCATCATCAGTCCACATTCACACAGATCACGAGCCTGAATAAGGCAAACTTAAGACAGTCTTTATTGTTGGTCTCTGCCAGTGTAATGCTGTCGTTATTGTTGTTTTCTTCACCTCGTGAGGCAGGATGTGCGTCGCTGGAATCGCCAGGAGCGTCTCCTCTCCTCCGTATGGTCCGGATGTGCAGTTGGTCGTCTGGAAACAGGAAGCGGGAGAGAGTTACTCAAATAAAGGAACATTTGCATGCCGGTTTGTAACTGGAGGATGAATTGTAAAGCGTAAACCTTCAGCGTTCGTCTTCGTCGGTCCGTCGGCTCAGTTCGTGTTCCGCTGTCGGACGTTTTTGTCTTTGTGGTTGTTTGTAGAGTTTGTTTTTCTGGATGTGTAACGGTTCACAATCAATACACACGTTGATGCATCACAACAAAACAGTGAGTCACACGTTTAAATAAATGCAAAGTGTGTTCTTACGTTGGTGCTACTGGTTCATCGTCTTCATCAGGAGAAGAACATGCGAGAAAAAGAGATTTACATCATTTTACTGGAGTGGTTGAAAGGTCAATGTAAAATGCAATGCATCTTTTTCATTAGTTGTATTATTAAGATTAATGGGTTTTATTTTCCGGGCTCATTTACGCTTGTAAATGATCCCAATATCTCTTTACTGAAGATATTATCTGGATTTACAAGGTCATCAAACACCTGGAAAGTTACACTTCATGTAAAACTAAAATCAGCAGCATTCACTAGTGTGGCGCTTGCAACATCAGGGTCATGGGTTTGAATCCCAGAATATCAATGTGTTTCTTGAATGCAATGGATAAAAGCATCGAATAAAAGCATGAATGTAAAAATGTGGGCAAGATGGAGTTAAAGACGCTGTAAGCCAGGGGTCTCAAACATGCGGCCCGCGAGTGCTGAATGAATAGAGCTGGAGCTGTACAAACCAACCAATCACAGTGGAGTAAATGACTCCCGGGGGCGGGGCATCGGCCGGGCTTGATGCAGACAGAGAAACATTTCACAACTATGGAGCTGCCCGTGTAACATCACATTTACACAACCGTCATAGAATTATTACTTCTCATTGTGATTGAAATTGAGCATGTTCTACTTTGAGCTGGACGAAGTGAATGTTACTGTTATCGGCGTTGGATTTAGCGTCCTGCGGATTGTATTTTGTTTTTCCATCATTTGAAATTGGCTGATTTGCGTGACATCGGTGTTATAATATAGAAAATAAAATCCAGTAAATAACGCATCCGTGGCTGCATCCCATTGTTTGTATATAGTGCATTTATTAATGGTGTCCCACAGTCCCAGCTAATAATTAACAGCCGGTAGCAGTCGCCTATATCTGTATTTTCTACCATATAAAATATTACGATGTTCATGTCATCAGGAAAGTATGGAAGCCCGTTTCCGCCACAGTTGAGAAAAAAAGGATTAAGTCATAATAATGAGAGAGTTTCTCATAATAATGACTTAGTATCTGGACAGAATTAGAAGTTTCATAATAATGACTTAATATCTCGAAATAATGAGAAAATTTCTTATAATAAATTAGAATTTCTCATAATAATGACTTAATATCTGGAAAAAATTTGAAAGTTTCATAATATTGACTTATCTCAAAATAATGAGAGTTTATCATAATAATGACTTAGTATCTCGAAAAAATTAGTAACTTTTTCCTCAACCTTGAGCTTCAGTAAGTCCAAGTACATAGAAGAAGAACCCATTGAAGTTAAAGAACTGTCAATAATGACGTTTGAGAAAATAGTTTTTTTGTGGAGTACTTGATGTGGCCCTGCCTCCCCCAAACTCTGCCTCCTGCGGCCCCCGGCTCATTTGAGTTTGAGACCCCTGCTGTAAGCAATGTTTTTTTGGGACACAACGCATAAAATCTCACTACAAACTGAGAGATGTCAGTGCAATAAGAGTCATCGGTCTCTCACTGCACTAGACCGAAGACTTTACATCTAAACAAAGACGGTGGACTCCTGCTTCTATCAATGGGAGAAAGTGCAGCATGCAATATAGCAGAATAAGTCTAAATAAAACAGCCAATCGCGAAATCTCCGGAAAACATCGGATCAAACATGTGCGTTGCATTTGGTGTTTCCCCCGTTCTCAAACAGATCTGTGCTCGTGACTGACACAGAGAGGCGCTTCAAATGGTCAGCGAGTGAAATCACTTTTCTCTTAAAGAGATTTGCCCCACTTTTATTTAATCCAATCTGAAACATTCTCCACCTGTCAGTCTTTTTGCATGTTTGCATCAGGTTTTAGGAAAGCAAGAACATCTGGTTAAAAGCAGAATTGCTTAAAACACCTTTAATTTGATATTGCCATTTCAATAAACACTCATCTTGCTCATGATGTAAAGCAATAAAAATAGCTGTAGGTCAATCTTTTTCACTTTGAAACTGCTAGTAAGTGACAAATGAATACAAAGAAAGACAAATACAGTAATGCCTTGAGATACGAGCGTCCCAACATACGAGCCAGAGCAAGCATTCGAGCATTTTGCTTTGAGATACGAGTAACGTTTTGAGATACGAGCAGCTTACAGACGGTGACGCTCGGAGCCCATGCCGTCACCCGTTCACTTCATGTGTTCCTCCACTAAAATGCTACTGTATCGTCTGTCTGGAAGGCAAGAACTCATAATTAAAACCATTTATTTTATATCACAGGAATCCCTATATACTATAATTGTGTGTGTGTGTGTGTCTATAGCAATTAAAAGCATGTTTTTCCATTGTTATTAGCACTAATAAGGTCGTTTTTTTATTTTAATTAATTGTTTTCTGTTTTTCCTGTTATTTCTTATGGGGGGAAATGATTTGCAATACGAGTAACTTGAGTTACGAGCTCGTCCTGGAACGGATTATGCTCATATCTCAAGGCATGATCTTATTTTTATTTTGTTCACTTTTTCCCAGTAATGCATCCCACTTGTGATCAGATCAGCAGCCTACTAATAAAGTTTTAATGTTTAATTGTGAATCGACCTCTGTGGCGTTCATGCACTTTCACTCAGTCAGTTTCTCGACACACAGATGCTCTGAAGCGGCACAGGACGGCGCTGTTATATGAAAATATGAGGCACGAGGATTTCAGCTGTGATGTGCGTCACGGCATTATGTCCTCATCTCGGATTCTGTTGATAAGACTGTGGGCAGATATAATCTACCTTAATCTAGCGCACTCCCTCTCCTGGGGACAAATCCTCCCCAAACCACTACCAGAACACGCTGTTCATGCACGCAAACGGTCTCTCCATACTCCATGCTTTGCATGCGATCTTGCTGTAAAACAGGGTTTGCCGAGTCAAACAGCCGGACGTTTATGTTTAAACTCTCTATTTCCAGCCACACGTCACTATGATGCTCACGGTGTTATATGAGCAGAATAACCAGGTCATGTGATGATTTACAGTAACGATGAACACATACAGCTCATTATTGACCTTTGTTTTACATTTACATTCATGCATTTTATCCACTCGCATTGCATTCAAGAAACACATTGACATTCTAATCAGTATATATTTATGTATGCATGTATTTCATAATTTAAATAATATGTCATTATAGTATTTGCTCTATTTTACATGAATATGCACATTTCACCCATTATTTACCACATATTTTGAAGTCACACACAGATGAATCGCTCATAAATCCAGGGATGTTTATACAGAAAGTATGTTGTTGACTTTGATACATCCTTTCTGCTCTATCGCTATCACAGCAGAGTTTGTGTTCTGAAATCCCAGTTGCATCCCATGCAATTTACATGCACACAAACATTTACGGGGTGGATGTTGCGTCTGATAAACCCCCCAACGACACAAAATAAGACGGACGTATCTCGAGTTGTGGCGCGAGTACAATAGCTTGACTGGGAGATTATATTGAGTCATGTGTTGTCAGTCACTGCATCTGGAAGCAGATTTTAAAGGGTAGCGTCTGACCACCCCTGGCTCTGAGATGCCCTTCTGTGGTTCTGCAAAGGTCAAATTAGCATGAAGCTACGCCTGACTGCATCCCTTTAGAGACTGTCACACTCACAGCCAAAACATGTTCAGAACGGAGCGACTGACTCGCCGGTTACGGGCATGAATCCCGTCCTCTCCTGCTCTTCCCCTGCGGCCGAAGCGTGACCAATCAGAGCCGCACATCCAAATAAAACCAGTATCGCAATATGGCTTAGTGCGATTGTCGAATTGAGCATCGATTTAATTAAGTAAATACATATACAGTGATACCTTGAGATCCGAGCGTCCCGACATACGAGCATTCTGAGATCCGAGCAAACATTCAAGCATATTTTGCTTTGAGATACAAGTAAATATTTGTTTCTGTTATTTCTTATGGGAAAAAAAATATTTGAGATACAAGCAACTCAAGTTACGAGCTCGTCCTGGAACGGATTATCTTCGTATCTCAAGGTATTACTGTATATATAAGTGTATCATTTACTTCTGTAGCTTTCCTGTGTTTCTAACAGTATAAAGCGGCGCTTGCAACATCAAGGTCATGGGATCGATTCCCAGGGAAAGCAAGAACTGATTAGAATGTCAATGTGTTTCTTGAATGCGACGATAAAAGCAGCTGATAAATGCATGAATGTAAATGTAATAGTATTAACACAATATATTTCTTCTTTAATATATTGCTAACAGTATAATAAGCATGCAGTACTTGCAAACTATTTGTTTATATTATAACACATAGTTAATATATTAATAGGTATATACAAATAGCAATTATTGTTTAATTAGCTCACATGTAAAGAGATAGATATGCTTTGTTTATTACTTATCTGTAAATAATTATTAGGTCACAGGAAATCTTTTAAACCAACCGTTTTTGGACATTAATTACATTTACATTCATGCATTTACATGGATTCATTTATCCAAAGCGACTTGCATTGCGTTCAAGAAACACATTGACATTCTAATCAGTTCTTGCTTTAGTATTAGATTTTATTTATATTTATATTGATATATAATGATATATTGCATTTATGATCCCTTAACCTTGTCACCAAAAATGAAACATAATCACGTTATGGTGTGCGTATAATAAACCCAAGTATGAACGCACACATTTTTCAAGTTTCTCTCAAATCGTTCTGGCCTAAAAGGATTTTGCGTTCAAAGTCTTCAGAGTAAAACGGTCCAGCTCTTTTTTTAAAGCACATAAACTCCCCAATCCAATCATTCTAGAACGATTCAATCTAAATCTGGTCAGTTCATCAGGTGAAACTTCCCAAAATATCAGCCCTGGACAGAATGAAAAATAAACACTATGTTCTTGCATCCAAATATTGCATGTACAATATTGAGATTGAGACGAGAGAGTCACGGCAGCTGTTGACTGAATCAATTATTCATTGACTTTAAGAGCGTGCAATAATGTGCGGCGGCTCCGGTGATCTGATTTGTGTTTGGAGTGGAGGATCGGGCCTCAGATTAAAGCGTGGTCAAGCATAGAGGTCAGCATTTCCCAGTGGGTCTCCTCTGACTCAATCCTCATGAATATGCACATGTGCAACTACGTTCAGAGCCCGGCCGTAAACGACCCGCTAACAGCCGCTTCAGAATATATTACGGAGAGTTGGAAATGCACGGATTGTTCTGAAGGTTCGTTACATATCTTTGTGTTGCGCAATTAACCCTCTGGTTCTGTTCACGTGTCGGTTTTTACTTTATATTTGTGTTTATATATATTAATGTTTTTTTATTTCATATTTGGTATTTTTAGTTTTTTTTATAGCACTTAGTTATATTTATGCAGTAGTTATCATCCATTTATTCACTTTTTAAGCATGCATTTTATTCAAACGACCATAAATGGCAAATGCATTGGCAGATTATTTCTAGAAGGAGTGAACTTGAAGAAATCTACATTTATTGTTGAAAAATGCACAGAAATACCGTTTTTAATTTTTGCATGAAATACATATATTTTCCAAAACATGTTTTACTCTGAAACTGTGCGAAAATCAAAGCCGTGAATCTAAAACTAGCTGTGTTTGAGGTTGATAACAGAATAAATTAGATTTCATCAGATTTTATTCGGCTGCAATACCAAACGCTTCCACTAGATGAAATTCGCCTCACATTAATTTCCACTGCGTTCATTTTTGACTGCGAACAACACAAGTGCGACTGTTTTTTTCAGGACCATTTAACCCTTTTGAATCACGTCCATGATTTGTGTGTGTGTGTTCTTTTGCTTATTGCTCACCGAGTTTCGTGTAATTCCAATGAAGTAAAATAGATTTTTGTTTTTGAGCGAACAGCAGCAGAGATTTAATCAAATGCATAAGATTGCAAGGAAAGTGTTATTACTTATGTCTACTTCACATGCATGCACACGTCCAGCAGCACTTTAACCAATCACAGACGGCTCTGTTGAGCACATGAACGCAACAGCCAATCAGAGACACTTATTCATCCTGTGCGGAAATATAAGAGGGGTTTAAACCGTCTGTTTCACATTCACTGTCTTTTGTGATTGGCACATGAAAATAAATGCTGAGGCAACATCAGGGATTTAACAGTTATGCTGCAGATCCAAACATCCCAATGTTGATTCTTTCAGTAGCTTTAGACATTAGGAATTCAAGATGCTTGCATTTACATTCATGCATTTATCAGCTGCTTTTATCATCGCATTCAAGAAACACATTGACATTCTAATCAGTTCTTGCTTTCCCTGGGAATCGAACCCATGACCTTGATGTTGCAAGCACTGCTCTCTACTGTTAGACACACAGGAAAGGAAGGATTCTGCAGAAATAAGTCCTAAAACTTGGAAATTAATGATCAGTCAATGGGTTTTTTGGGGGTTAAACCCTGAAATAAGGACTGTTTTGAACACAAGCGTAAGATATTTTCATGTTTTATTCTAAAACTTCAATCATTTTTTTAAACGTCGCGTGTCTTGAAAAAGGCGGCAACTTCCGAGTGTCTAAATGCGACTGCAAGGTTTGTCAAGAACATTAAACATTAAAGCTTTCACAGCCTCGTTGCGTTTATTCTCACGCTCAAACTCCACCTTGTAGATTGTAAATCAAGACTGAAAGAGTTGCGGAGGTTTCGTGGCGATGAGCTTGAAGTCTGACTTCAGCTTTTACTCCTGGAGATTGTGTTTAGGCTTCAGAAAAGGTTTGCGAGGAACAAAATGCGTAAGAAACACCAACTTTTGCTGATC
Organism: Rhodeus uyekii; assembly: GCA_037043235.1. Taxonomy (NCBI): domain Eukaryota; kingdom Metazoa; phylum Chordata; class Actinopteri; order Cypriniformes; family Acheilognathidae; genus Rhodeus; species Rhodeus uyekii. The sequence goes on from JAWRVZ010000284.1 coordinate 143,030, forward strand.
ACAGAGCTTACTTTCAGCGACAATCAAAACGCAATGGAATAATCCTTGTGAAATTACGTCATCACTGCAAGCGCTCTATTTTTACTGCATTAAAAGCATCTATTTTCGGATGTACGGCTTCATTGAGAATATAGCATGCAGCCGCTCTAACAAAACAACTGTTTTTATGTCACTTAAGTCAAGGAAAGTCAGCAATTAAAAGCAGTTATAATTCACTTCTTTCCCTGATCACACATTCACACTCATGCATTTATCATTGCATTCAAGAAACACATTGACATTCTAATCAGTTCTTGCTTTCCCTGAGAATCGAACCCATGACCTTGATGTTGCAAGCGCTGCTCTCTACTGATTGCCATATATTTCCAGTCATGATCAACAAACGCCTACAGGAAGTCCGACAGCAACGATACTTAAAGCCGAGCGCCTCTTACCGTCAGGAACCTCGTCCGGCCTCTTGCGCTTCTCGTAAACCACGATAATGACCACGAGGATGATGATCTCGGCCAGGACGCCCAGGAAAGGCCACAGCGGGGCGAGATGGCTCCGCACCCGCAGGATGGTCATGGACTCTCGGGACCCGATGATGTTGGAGGCGTTGCAGACGTACTCGCCCGGGTCTGTGCTGATGTCCAGACTCACGATACTCAGCTCTGTGAAATTATCTCTGTTGCTGATGAAGAACCGGCCAGTGCTGTTATCAATGTCCTGCAGGAAGACATTCAGAGACGCCCCAATATAAACAACATGAACAGTTCATTTTCAATATTATCAAGATGGCGATTTTCAATATGGGGTAAACAAGAGCTATCAAGATTGAATTTAAATTGCTGGATACACTAGCATCCAAAAGATTGGATAGTCAATGAGATTTTTTTGTTTAAAGAAATTAATTATTTAAAAACATTTATATTGCTGCAAAAGATTCAGTTTCAAATAAATGCTTTTCAAAGGTTGCTGAAAAAAGTATGTTTCCACAAAAAAATTATATAATAATCATAAATGTTTGTTGAACATCAAATCATTATGTCAGAATGATTTATGAAGATCATGTGACACTGAAGACTGGAGAAATGATGCTGAAAATTCAGCTTTAATCGCAGGAATAAATGACACTTTACTATATATTCACATAGAAAACAGCTGTTTTACACTGATATAATATTACACTGTTTTACTGTTTTTATCATCTAATAAATTCAGCTTTAATCACAGGAATAAATGACACTTTACTATATATTCACATAGAAAACAGCTGTTTTACACTGATATAATATTACACTGTTTTACTGTATTTATCATCTAATAAATTCAGCTTTAATCACAGGAATAAATGACACTTTACTATATATTCACATAGAAAACAGCTGTTTTACACTGATATAATATTACACTGTTTTACTGTATTTATCATCTAATAAATTAAGCTTTAATCACAAGAATAAATGACACTTTACTATATATTCACATAGAAAACAGCTGTTTTACACTGATATAATATTACACTGTTTTACTGTATTTATAATCTAATAAATTCAGCTTTAATCACAGGAATAAATGACACTTTACTATATATTCACATAGAAAACAGCTGTTTTACACTGATATAATATTACACTGTTTTACTGTATTTATCATCTAATAAATTCAGCTTTAATCACAGGAATAAATGACACTTTACTATATATTCACATAGAAAACAGCTGTTTTACACTGATATAATATTACACTGTTTTACTGTATTTATCATCTAATAAATTCAGCTTTAATCACAGGAATAAATGACACTTTACTATATATTCACATAGAAAACAGCTGATTTACACTGATATAATATTACACTGTTTTAATGTATTTATCATCTAATAAATTCAGCTTTAATCACAGGAATAAATGACACTTTACTATATATTCACATAGAAAACAGCTGTTTTACACTGATATAATATTACACTGTTTTACTGTATTTAT
>JAWRVZ010000284.1:150000-167500 GCA_037043235.1 Rhodeus uyekii
GAAGCCGAATTTGTTGAGAAAGCACATTAGACGGGCAGAACACAAGAAAGTATCAATCTAGTACAGCGTGATGACCTCACGAATATGTAATGAGCGAATGGGTTTTCACGTGTGAGACTGTTTACGCTGTGAGCGAAATTGTGTTTGCAATGTTGGAGAATATAATTAAAGGTTTGTATGGAGAATGGAAGGTGTTTTTATTGTATTCTGGTAAATCTCTGCTGTTAGTTGCTGCACATATGCCTTTTGTTGTTCGCAAACATATACAGTGTGTGTACATTTTTATAGCATGCCGATCGCTTCATCAAATAAATCGCCATATTGGCTGTTGGTGATCTCAAATAATCGGTTATCTCAACGCTTTTTTGCAACCTTCGAGACCGTCGAAATAACCTCCACTGTATATGATAATTACCAAAATATATTGTGCTGAAACGTATGATTTATGATTCAACGTATTACTTTTTTTGCATTATGGCATTTTTATGACAATAAACACGTTTGGCCTCAAATTCACTGCAGAAAATCTTATTCTCATTAGTTAAATAGTATATAATATAATTGTATAATATTTGAACATCATGATTCGATTTAAACTACATTACAGTAAAAACCTCTGTATGCTAATAATCTTAAAATCTGTGTTATTTACTCTAATTTTAATGACAAATCTACCAAATATAATCATTTTTTTCTGTTCATTTGTGTGGTCTTGTTTTCATTTAATCATCTCCTCTTTGCAAAATGATGAAACACTATAAAATATTCACCACAATACTCTCTAGCAAAACCACAGCGTTGATGCATGAAGTTAAACCAGACTGATGCGATGCGGCTCCAGTTGTGCATGCGAGGAGAAGCAGACAGGACAAGGACAATACGTCGGGATGTGTGTGTGTGTGTGTGTGTGTGTGTGTGTGCTTCTCCATCGTGTGTTTCCAGCAGAACGCAGCTTGTGGCACGAGGGATCTGTGCTGTCGTCTCACAGACTGCGGGCAGAAGCGCCCGGGCAAAGCGGGCAGCGACATCACCGCGTTACGTAACCGGGCAACGCTTAAAGTGAGGCTGGTCTGGGCATGCTCAGTGCGTCTGACGCCGCTGTCACAACAAATTGGCTTAACTGTGAGGAACACGCAGGCGAGCTCAGACTGTGTCGGGTCTCTGGGGCTCGTGGCATCAGTGCAGATCACAATCCACACGCAAACATGACCGACAACACAATATCATTCAAACAAAACCTGCATCCATCAAAATATCATTCCATACACTCGGATTTCTAAAATGCAATCATTTATGCTTATTTACATTCGTGACATTTTTAAGAATGGAAATCAATGCATTAAAATTTTGTAATGCACAAACATTTGTACAGTAGTGATTTATGGTTATTTAAATTAAAAATAAAATTATGCATTTACATTTTTTATTTTAAAAATAAAATTACAACAAGAACAACAACAACAGAAAATACTACTAAATTATTTTATTATTTTAATTCAAATTAAAATGTTATGAAAAATCATCTTTAGTAATGTGTGTAATTATATGGCAGGTACTAATTTTTGTTTATTTAATTTATAATAAAAACAATCAAATTAACAAAAATTGTAAAATATAAAAAAAACGCAGTATTGCAGTTTTACTGTAATATTAATAAATAAGTAAAATAGATCTGTTTTTTGTATTATGCACACAAAAAAAGGTTATTTGTCAGATCATTTATGGTTATTTAAATTAAAATGATATATTTTTTTTAATTAATGTGTATAATTATATATATCAGGTACTAATTTGTGTAATTATTTTTAGAATTAAGAATATTTATAAATCACAGTATTACAGTCTTTATTGTTTATTTAATATGCCAAAAATTTAGTTTTATTGTTTATTTATTGTTGTTATATTCTCACGTACTAATTTATGCTTAAAGGAAAATAAATGTAAATAATATGAATACAAATTGTATACATTTATTATATGAATAAATAAACATCTCTTTAAGAATGTGCAAATAAACAATGGTATAACTATACTAGTTTGTGCTTATTTAAATAAAAACAAAAACATAGTATTTACATTACATTTACAGTAATATAAAAAATGATGTACAATAATGAGAATATAATGAGAAAAACCAACGAGAATTACAGTCATTTTTTCTCTCCTCTTCTGAATCTATTTCATGCAAGGTCTGAAATACTCTGGTTATAAATATAACGGTTATGAATTCGGATGCTGACCTGATGATGAGTGACAGCAGCTATCAAACCCAACACACACATCCCCACACACACACACACACACACCCTCCCTCACGGACCAAACGCTAACGAGACGCCATCGCTCCGTCTGCAGGACGCGAGTGTGTGGATCCAGAACTGTTGCTCTCAAGTGAGTTTATTTTAAGGTGAAGAGAGGCTAATTACACTCCAAACAAAACCTAATTATAACACGGGTTATGTCTCTACCGGACGGGAACAGCGTTAATTAGTTTTTGACAGGATCTCTTACCTTTGACCTCGATGGAAGCGTTGGCATTTGGAGCCGATTTAAAGGTGTAAACGCACATGTATTCACCAGAATCATCTGCCCTCGGTTTACTCAACCTACAAAACAAGACATAACGATCACTGCCAACTCTGAAAGGAACAGTCGACTAAAAGCTAAAAACACATTTATTTTCAAGTGAAAAAAGTCTCTTGTTTTTCAATGAAAGAATCTCCTTCCATACATCAAGCTTACATTAATTCTACTATATTTCAAGTCTTCTAAAGATGCGTGTGCTTTCCTGTGTCTTTAACGGTAGAGAGCAACGCTTGCAACACCAAGCTCATGGGTTCGATTCTCAGGGAAAGCAAGAACTGATTAGAATGTCAATGTGTTTCTTGAATGCGATGATAAAAGCGTCTGATAAATGCATGAGTGTAGATGCAATCAAGGTATGCATTACATCGGTTCATGCATTTCCCAGGGAATCGAACCCATGACCTTCCCGTTGCATCACGCACTGTCTAAGCTTCAACAGAAAACACATAAAAAACACAACAGAAAATCTTCCCACCAAAGCTCTGAAATCTCACTAGCTTTCATGTTAAAAGCAGGTGCGACATTTAAAAAACAAGTTAATACTGTATTTTCAGCAGATAATGTCTTTTTATCTCAAATAGTGCTTACATTTACATTCATGCATTTATCAGACGCTTTTATCATCGCATTCAAGAAACACACTGACGTTCTAATCAGTTCTTGCTTTCCCTGGGAATCGAACCCATGACCTTGATGTTGAAAGCGTCGCTCTATACTGACTGAGTGACAGGAAAGCTAGTTCTTGGCTTGAAATATAACTCTTTTTGCAGTCATGTTTATATAAAAAGAGCATCAGAAAAATAACAGCATACAGGCTTGGAATGACAGGAAAGCACGCTATTGCTTTAAGAGCCGATCGAAATATATTCCATTATTAATCAGCAGAAAGAGAGCCCTATTATGCCAGTGTTTTCAGGTGGAGATGTGTTTTGTGAGCATTGCAGTGCGAGAGCTGGCGGCGCAGAGCTGTCTGTTCGGGGTGGAAGTGTCTCTGTGGAGCCTGTGACATGCAGTCTGACAGCAGATCGCCTTTCGCCACATCACTCTGGCTTTCTGAAGGGTCTGGTGGGGGCCTTCAGTGGCTCAGGCCGAGCTCTGAAGAGACGTGTTACTAAAGAGATTTTGTGCTTGAACATCTCGACTGTCCTCAGAGTATCCCGCGAATGCTACTCTGAAAAACTCATATATTACAGACTCCACAAGATACAATTCCAGGCAAAGCATCGCTTCTGAAACTGCGGAAACGCCTGCGTGAATCTGACATTTCATTCCAAAGACAAAAGAGAAATTGACAAATTATATTCTTTTTATATGAAAATAAATGCATAAATTACATTTTGCTTAAGTAGAACCATTAACTGATTTCTGCATCGTGACGTATCAGCATTGCTGTAATGCAAAGAAAATTCTTATTAATAATGCTGACATGAATTTGAATTCTCATGCATGAAAATGTTTCATATTTGAGAAAACAAAATTTTTAATTAAATATATATTTTTTTTTAAATATATACAATATTTTTATATTTAATTATATATATATATAAGATATATTTTACATTTGCACAAAATAAATAATACATTTAAAGCATTAATATATTGTCTGTGTGTTTGTGTGTCATTTTATTTATACTTATAAAATTATATATATTTGAATATATTAAAATTATATTTACATTACAATAAATTACATATATATAGTAATCTATAAATGTAATATTTATACTTATAATAATATAAATATTTTAATTTGTAAAAAAATATTACATTAATATATATATATTTTAATGTAATTTATTAAATATTTAAATGTAAAACTATATATGTATAAAACATTTATAATATATATTTAATACTAATATATTTGTTTTCCATTTGATTGTGGGTGAAATTAGATTTTCCATTTGATTTTGTCTGCTTAACTACTGGAAATCCTTAATATATCAATTTAAACACTTCCTGTTTGCTTTTATAATCTGAGTGATGAAATTAATCTGTTGTAATTGACAGCATGTCACAGACGCATCTGTGAAAACCCAAAGAAAAAAACGAATTTTCCATTGAAATCTCACTTGAACATGGTGTGTTTGTGCTCCGTCTTTGTGTTGGCAATCTCCTGACCGTTCTTCATCCAGAAGGTTTCCCGGTGGGTGCTGTGCGAGTTCGTGAGGTTACACTGAAGGATGATGGGCAACTCCGGCGTACTTTTAGGCTGCAAAATCTCCTGATCGGAAGCATTGATTCGTGGCTCTGAAACAGAGGCAAAGTCCTGGACAATTAGAGAGCAAAACAATACGGACACCCATGTTTCCTTGAGACCTTCCTGGACGAGTACCTGTGTGGAGAATGAAGGAAAAACATAAGAAAATGTCAAATAGCCACACACAGACTTTCAAAAATCTTGATGATCTTATCTTGATGATTAAAGGTATAGTTCACCCAAAGATGAAGATTCTGCCATCATTCAGTATGGAGTACATCAAGGCTCGGTACTAGGACCTTTGCTTTTCATCCTGTAAATGCTTCTCTTGGGAGCATGATGTTAGTTTTAGTTTATTTTGTTGTTAGTTTAGTTATTTTAGACAGTTACGCTGATGATACTCAGCTCTATATTTCTTCGCACCCTGACAAAACTAACGGCATGCATAGTGAATTTTAAATTGAAAGACTAGTAATTTCCTACTACTTAATACTGAAAAAAAGAGATTCTAATAATTGGACCAAAATCATTTTTTAATATTCAATAATTAAATATCATTGATGCGAATGACACTGTTGGATGAAAACTCAACTGAGCTCGACGATGGCATCGTTTTTTTGCAGAACTGCTTTATAGATGAAATGAACTCATTTAATAATTGATGATCTTTACAACAGAACTGACTTCAGCTGAACAACAGCCAAAATGCATTATTTTCCTGTTATCGCTGTGAAGCTGCTATGAAACATTCTGTATTATATAAAGCGCTATATAAATTAAAGGTGTATTGACTTGACAAAAACACCATCAATAAATAAAATTCCACACAACTCATGCATTTGAAGTCGAGTGAAGCCAAAGCATGTGAGAGAAGCTTGGACATTCAGCCATAAATAAATCTTTTTGTTCCCACAGAAGTCATTCAGTTTTCAAAAGAAATGAATTTTCATTTTTTTTGGGTGAACCATTTCTTTTAAGAGCATCTACACCTCCATACGTGCCTTAACATACGCCTGAAATGGGACAAAAAGGGCATAATATTTCTTTGCAAAAAACAAAAATGAGAAAATAGACACTCAATTTACAGCCGCAGATGATCAAGAGTGAATAGTGAACATGCAGTTGTGTTCTGACCACAATATCAGCAAAAATCATCCTGCATTTCCATTAGATCCAGATAAATATGGAGTTTCTAGTAGTAATGCTTTACTGTTTTAAACTTTTATTGTCTGGTCAAAACAGAATCTGCATATGCAGATTCACACAGAATTGAAACGCCCGTCATGCAAAAAGTTTCATATGTCCTTATTCATGAAATATTTTGGCTATACAGCTGATGCTTTTACAGTAGCTATCAATGAAAAATGTAGGGATAAGTTTAAGATTTATGCATTAGAATGGCATAGAAATGGCATTTGAATCTCCATTCATTTAGGATTACAGTTTTAACATTAACTAATAAACTTAGAACCAGATTTATTAAATGTGTTCTGTCACTTCGGTCTTGTTTTCTAGCGTTTTTGTGACAGAGCTCTGAAACTGCCCCATTGTCATGTCTTTGTGTGAGTGCATGGCTTCGAGTGTCTCGAGTCGCGCTCTCTTGTCTTTGCCTTTGTCTCGTGTGCGGGGCGTGGTGTTCGATCTCTAGTCCTGTTTCTGTTTTGTGTTTCGGGGTTCGGACACTGATGCTCCGTGTGTTTGTGCGCTTTATGTCTTGTGAGTGCGTGCAGTTTTGACGTCACTTTAATATGATAAGATTATGTGTTGTTGTTTAGCATGCGGCACATGCTAAAATCGTCCGCATACTTTCATGTTTTGTCTTGTCATCTTGTTTTGTGTGGACACGCGGCTGATATGAGTGTCTCATTGGCTGTGTGCTTGTGTCATGCTTTGTCCTGTCAATTGTGTAACCCCGCCTGTCTTGTTCCCTTGTTATTGTTTGATTTGCCTCACTTGTTCTCCCTCATCTACCCGCCTTGTGTGTTCACTATTTATTCTCCTTGTGTTTGCCGTCCTGTGCTGAGTTGTTGTCGCTCTATATATCGCGCTCTGTAGAGAGTTTATGTCTAGTCCTCTCCTGTTAAGCCAATTCAAGTCAGATCAATCTAGCCTGGTTCAGCATTGGTGCAGTTTTTTATTTATTTTATGAAATAAAGAACCCTTTCCACCCAACACATGAGACCTCGCTCATCCCTTCCACAAACCCTGACAGTGAGAGCGCAATCCCATAAAAGCACAGATAGAAGTGTATTTACTAACGACATGCAAAGTAAAGAACACAGACACAGCCGGATCATTTCCATAATGACCAACACAAGAGCACTTCAAATTAGCGTCTACTTTAAGACATGCTATTTTTGGTGGTAAATAATGGCGCAAATATCAGTAAACTGACTAGCGCAAACCTTAGTAAATCACCTTGCAATACTATCCACTCAGAATAGTTGCGTCTGAAAGGGAAACTCCTACAAATGCATATGCAATAAGATCAGCCGCGGAAATCATTTTTCTCTGCGTGTCTTTAGTGAATCCTGACAGCAGTTTAACGCTAAAAGAGGGTTTGCACTGGAGCTGTTAGTCAATCCGGCTCTTAATGTGATGCATATATGTCAATAAAATAAACAGTCAAGATGTCAAATTTGCATCACTCATTGCAGTATAAACACAGCAGCGTTCACTAGTTTCCTGTAACGCAATGCCACAGAAAGCACAAAGTATAGTGTTACAAATGTTTCTGTTTGTTGCAGATTCTGTCTGGGACTACAGGCTGAAATAGCTAAATATCACTACTCTTTCCGGTCAAACTCTGTGCAGACTTTAATCAGATGAGCGAGGTGTCGGTTCAGTTGAACAGGTGCGTTTCGAGCAGCTCTAGCGTAGCAACTTCAGCACCCAGATGGAAAATAATCACCCTGTGATTGATTGGCTTGTACAGTAAACCTCTAGATATCATTCCCGCTCTGGGGGAGGGGCATCGGATGAGCCAATTAGCATTCCTTACACCTTCTCCTGCAGTTGGGTTTATCCGAGGGGAATGTTAGTGCCAGTACTCGCCCTCTCTCTCTCTCTCTCGGCCAGCAACAGAGCGCCTAGCCTCACCTCAACACATTCAACACACCAGCAGAAAATATGTGTCTGGATCGTCTGGACGTCCTGCCGAAGGTCTTCTAGAGGACACCTGCTAAGAGGAAAGAGTGTAATGGTCAATCGCTGGGTTTGAATTCCTGCTCGCAGTCCTCAGCCAACAAGACATCGATTTTTCAGCTGCAAAAAGAAAACATGAACGCTAAAGCTCCTACACACAAACACACTGGACCTCTGAAGCTCGACAAGACCACCATAAATCTGGACACTGTCCTCTTGACAAACTATACATTCTTATCCGCAACGCATGTATAGCCTGTTATATGCATGTGACGATGCCACATCACATGCATATAATATGAAAACACCGACTCTCAGTAATGACAGAATATGAAGCATGTTTTTATACTTGCATTTTACTCTTAATTCAGCAAGTGGGTCAGACAAGTTGATGGACGCTAATCCCTGATCTTCATGCACAAATAAATCAGACTCGACTGATTGGCTTAACGTTTGGGGATCTGAGCGGGAGGAATATAATGTCATTACTGAATCGCAGGCAAACAGTAAATGCAAAGAAGGCACAAGGTCATTCTCTGGCACACGGGTCAGTTTTATAACAGATGGCCCACCGAGATAAGATTATGGTGGGGATTTTTTGTCAAGGTATTAAGATAAGGAATTGCCGTGTAACCGAAATGACCCCTGTTCCTTGTGTCTTCTTCCTGGTCCCATCCACCCTTTTCCAAGGACAAAATACACAGATAAAACACGGCATGACTTCAAAGCGCCGTTAGGCTTTACGCTCTGCACAGGGCACACAATGTCGGGCTTTGAAGTAAATAAAACAACCCACGCAGTGCAAAAAAAAAGCAAGAAACAAACAGACCAAATCATATCCGTATGAAATAAAACAAATAAAGCAAAATGTTAGAGGACACCAGAAACGGGAAGCAACACAGGAAATACAGAAACAGCCAGGATGGACGGCATGAGGAAGGAAGGAAGGAGTGAGGAGGAAGAGGAGAGACGGATTGGTCTGGGTTTGTGGTCATCCACAACAAGAGGCTCAAGGGCGTTGGGAGAGGAGAGGGATTGAGGGACGATTCAATTCAGAGGCAATCCTCAAAATCTGCCTGAAGGAAAGGGGGACATTTGGACACACCGAGAAAATACAAAGGCAATCAATGCAATACTGTCCCAAATCAAAATAATAATAACAGAATACATAATACGGGGCTTGGTCGTATTTCCGTGTGTAGTTGGGCTGGGCGGTACGACCACAATCACAATTTTGATGTTTTTGCACTCCAAATATGCTTTACGTATTACATAATCATGTGCTAATGGCTATTTTGGGATAATCCCGTGATTTAAATGCTTTGCTAATGAAAGGTGCTTCATATAATTTGATTCTTTCCTCTTTTTATGTGAACCCAAACCAAAAGAGTAGAGTTCGTTCATAACAAACACACAAGTCCATTTCATAAAGCAGAAAATGCACTATAAATCCGAATGAATGCGTAATGTTTGCAGTCATAAAAGAGCCGAAATACACCAGGGTTGTGCAAAATTCAGAACTGACTCACTTTCAGTTCAAGAGTGTGAATTTGATCAGAATTGTTCAACAGTCGGCGACCAGAAGCAAAACTCTATTCATTTTCTCCATAGGGAAATTGATTTTTAAAATATAAAGCATTTTAACGAGGTTGTTAATCGATAGTATTTGATTCTGTTAGCCTGCATCGTTTTAGCTTAATCCTGTTTAACAGCAGAATTCCTGATGAAAAACTACATTACCCATAATCCTAAACAACAATTCCACCAATCAGAGCGTCAAAACAAATAAAATGCATCTACATTCATGCATTTATCAGATGCTTTTATCAAAGTGACTAGCATTGCATTAAAGAAACACATTGACATTCTAATCCAGGGAATCGAACCCATGACCTTGGCGTTGCAAGCGCCCCTCTCTACTGTTTGAGACAGGAAAGCTCTTTAGCTCCACCCACTCCCACGAAGCACTGCTACGCAAATGTTTGAATACATGTGTTTATTTGCAAAAACTATCATCTGTAGATTTTTCTCCAATGTTTTTAATTCATGCGGTTCGCTTTGCTTCATGGGATTGTAGTTCTTTGCCTCACTTAAGCTGTTAAGTTCACGGTCTTGTGTTTTTCATCTGACTTTCTAATGCTTTCTCAAATCAAAGAAGCGTTGTGATTCTTCTCATAGATGGCTGGTTTGGTTCATGGCTTATAGAGCTTTAACAAAGCTTTTCTGAAATTCCTATGGGGAAAAATGGGTGTGCACTAATACATTCTATTGGAATGAACTGAAATATTTAATTAAAAGAAATGCATTCTGGGTAATGAAGTCTTCTACCTCACTTTCAAATCCTGAACTTAAAAAATCCTGCTCAGTTCAGTTCTGAATGCTGCAAAACCTTGATATTAAATTAAATGGTTGCAGTTACACCGCGTCCAAACCAAATCACTCCCATTAAATAAACAAAGCATCGGCACTGGTATCGTCAGCAGAGCAAACAAACGTTGGATGTTTTAAACTGCACCACCGGTATCCACCTTATTTTCAACGTAAGAGCCGGATATGTAACTTGAATGCTTGAGGCTTCCAGTTTAGCTCTGTTATGTTGCTTGATATTGCAAACTGGAGTTTGTTAATTATCATGATCATTAAACAGTTGCTGCACACGTTGTTCTTCGAGTTATAGAAATGGAGTCTTGCACATTCACAGAAAATAGATTACGTCTGAGTTTACATTTACATTCATGCATTTATCATCGCATTCAAGAAACACATTGACATTCTAATCAGTTCTTGCTTTCCCTGGGAATCGAACCCATGACCTTGCCGTTGCAAACATTTAAACATTTTACACTTATGCATTTATCAGACACTTTTATCCAAAGCAACTTGCATTGCATTCAAGAAACACATTGACATTCTGGTTTTCCCTGGGAATCGAACCCATGACCTTGGCGTTGCAAGCGCCGCTCTCTACTGGAAAGCTATGAAAGTTGCAAAATAAGGTGGATTAACGGGAGCACAATCGTGCCGCCCAGCCCTAGACTAGTCTTGTTGTTTTGCACGAGGGACGATGTGTTTCTAGCTACGACAGTACATAGACCACTCACTCTGCAGCACGGATATGGTGGCTTGCGTTCGGATCCAGCTGATGGCCGGGTTCTGGCGCAGGTCGTTGCGCCGCGGATCGTTGCTGGCCCGGCACTCGTAGATCCCGGCGTCCTCCAGCGTGAGGCGGGAGATGGCCAGCACGCTCACACCGTTGGCGCCGTAGGCCGTGTTGATGGACACCCGCCGCTTGCGGGCGCCGTCCCAAAGCTGCTTGAAGGAGTCGGCCCTGTTAATGTCGGCGTACCACCACTGGATCTCCGGCACGGGGCTACCGACCACGTCGCAGTACAGCTCAAAGGCGTCTCCAGTGAGCTTTATCTCTGACATTGGCGACTTCACAAACCCAGCTGGAGCCATGGAGGGGAAGTGTGAGGAAAACAGGGAGAAGAGGGATGTGTGAGAAAGAACCAGTTGGAAAACACAAAAGAAGAATGATCCAAATGCAAATCAAGAAGAAACAAGCCTCAAATCAGAAATGAGTGGAAAACAGTTGGAATATAGTAGAAGACAGAATAATCAGTGAAACGTCACGATACGACCTTCAACTGCATCATGGGAGTGAATGATAAAGGGAAAGGTCACCTGAAAGTAAACATTTGGCCAGTATTCGCTCGCCCTCATGCGCTAATATCGAATATATTAAAGAATAAAAGCGACAAAAGGAAATTATGTACTTTTATGATTCTTCATTCTCAGGCTTTATTCTACTTTACAAGAACATATTATTTCAAAATGTCATGTTTCATTTACGGCTGTCGCACGGAAACACACGCAATTCATTTTTCTCTTTTTTTAACAAGTTTAACGAAATTAACACAGCATCCGTTTCTTTCCATCATCTGGCCAGCGTTACATTATATAATCTCGCTCTTATTCATGTAACTGCTTTTAAAGCATGATAAGTCTGAGAATCTCCTGTCTGTGTGTCGTGTGCATAGAAAGATGATTCAGAAAGAGCTTGAAACAAAATGAAGTCAAAACAAACACCAAGAGTTATGAGAAAACGGGATGCGAGTCGAATCAGCATCATGTGCTTCAGCTCTTAAAGTGACAGTGTCCTAATAAACCTGCTGCTGTCTGTCATTAATGTGAATCAAACAACAAAAGACAGAAAATCACTCGTTACTCGACTGAATAACTTCTGCAGCTTTAATAAGGATTCATCTATATTTCATTTATAATTTATGCAGTGAAGACTAAAGTGTTTGATAACTTTATTCTGTTTTTTTATTGTACATTTCCTGCTCTGTTTACAAGGTCACACGGTAACAAGTAAAACTATTGTTATATATATATATATATATATATATATATATATATATATATATATATATATATATATATATATATACACACACACACACACACACACACACAGTATAATATATATAACTTATATTATATTGAACTTATACAAGTTTATGTTAATAAATAGAGCCTTATTATAAAGCGTTACCAAAAACAGTGATTTATTTTTCTTTGTAAGAAAATGCAAAGAATGCACGTCTTAAATTAAATGCTCTATCCATTTTACCGATTTCATATACATGATAGACTAGAGGAGAAAAGCATTTTCACATAAATGTCTGAAAGAGTCCCATTTTCCCCAGTCTCTTTGTTTGGTAGAAAATAAATATTTATGTCGAATTTATCATTTTTCATTTTCAACATATTCAAATCATTAATTTTATGCTTTATGTGAATATATAAGTATTATCTTTCATAACAGAGCTGATTAAGAATGTAAAAGTTCTGCAAGGTTTTAAAGATCAAAGTATAGAAAAACAAATAAAGTTTATCTGAAATTATTCAGATATGATAATGAGCGTTTGGTTTCTGACACGCGCTATGAGCGATTGACCAATCAGAGCAGAGCAGCTCTGAAAGGGGCGGGGCTTGGAGACTGAATCTACGAAGGAAGCGTTTTGTACGATGTATATTATGAGAAAAGGAGTGTGTTTGACCTTGGCTGCATGTGAACCTGCTGCACGAGACGCCAAAACAACATTAGGAGCCTTTAAAATACATAATAGGACACTTTAAATACAAAAACGTGGAATAAATGCTTTTAAATGTTATGCATTGAAACCTATGCATCTCCACAAAACATATTCTGAAGAAATTATGTTTTTAATCCAGCCTTTTTGTCTTTCTCAACATGTTTTCCAGTAAAAAATAAAATAAAAAAGAATCCACGTTTAAAATAACTGCTGCTTTCTTTTATTTAGAGGATATATCTTTTGAATTTTAATTCATTTTTATTTTATTTTAGCATGAACATTAAAACTAGAAAACATTTTGTCAATGTGGAAGGAAAAATAAACCGATTTCCATTTATTATTGTCCACATATCTTGTGTTAAGGACGTTTAGATTTGAGTTTCCACTGGAAAACATGATGAAATGGCAGATTGTCTTCGCAGCGAGTCTCTGAGCGCGTAAGAAAAGGTATTTTGCAAAGCTCCAGATGGCAAAAACACCAGCGTCTCTATTTATCCTGCACACAGTGAGAGATGATGCCCTTCCAGATGAAGTTATTATCGTAACGGATTAGCGGGCCTGTAAATGAAATGATGCAGGAGTTTACAGCATTAGAGCCGAGGGAAAGGTGAGTTTCACAGAAACATCGGATCTGCTCGCGACTCGATTACGGACGACCCCGGATGGGTTTGCGTCGCTCTGTTTATGGTATCAGATGCTCACGTGCGTCCGGGAGATGTCAGAGCTGACTAATGCACAGGTGGCGTGAGCCGCAAACATGCAACCTGAGTCACAGAGTCTGGAGGAGATTCGGCTGAACACCAATCATCATCATCATCATCATCATCATCATACACACAACATCATGAAAACAGGAAAACGTGAGGTTGCTCATTTAAACTCACACTCATGCATTTATCAGATGCTTTTATCATCGCATTCAAGAAACACATTGACATTCTAATCAGTTCTTGCTTTCCCTGGGAATCGAACCCATGACCTTGATGTTGCAAGCGCTGCTCTCTACTGTTAGACACACAGGAAAGCTCATCGCAGTTGCATCTACTAACAAAAATGACTCAAGGGCAAATATTATAAACATTCTTTAAAAATCAAGATGCATCTACTTTAAATCTCATTAGAAAAAATATATTAAAATCAAGCGACTTTATGCTTAAAAACAAGAACAAGTATCTGCCAAATAACTCGGTTTTCCCTTTGATTTACCTTTATTTTTATGACCTAAATTGCAGTTTTTTTACTCGTTTGAGGAATAAACTCTTTTTCTTCACTAAACAAGATTTAAAACCTCCAGCAATTTTGTTTCTCCAGTAAATGTTTACTGATTTAAAAAGGTTGAGTTTTTTCGCAGTGATGTTAGTTGTTATCGGTCAGAAAGTGTCAGAGTTTCTTCTCCTGATCCAGAACGACAGCGGCTGAAAGGTTTGTGAGTCTCTCTCTCTCTCTCACACACATATACTCTCTATCTCTCTCTCTCTCTCTCTCACACATACTCTCCATCTCTCCCACATATACTCTTTCTCTCTCTCTCTCTATCTCTCACACATATACTCTTTCTCTCTCTCTCTATCTCTCACACACATATACTCTCTCTCTCTCTCTATCTCTCACACACATATACTCTCTCTCTCACACACATATACTCTCTCTCTCACACACATATACTCTCTATCTCTCTCTCTCACACATATACTCTCTCTCTCTCTCTCACACATATACTCTCTCTCTCTCTCTCTCACACATATACTCTCTATCTCTCTCTCTCACACATATACTCTCTATCTCTCTCTCTCTCACATATACTCTTTCTCTCTCTCTCTCTCTCTCACACACATATACTCTCTATCTCTCTCTCTCTCTCACACACATATACTCTCTCTCTCTCTCTCTCTCTCTCACACACATATACTCTCTCTCTCTCTCTCTCTCACACACACATACTCCCTATCTCTCTCTCACACATATACTCTCTATCTCTCTCTCTCTCTCTCTCTCTCTCTCTCTCTCACACATATACTCTCTCTCTCACACACATACTCTCTCTCTCACACACATACTCTCTATCTCACACACATACTCTCTATCTCACACACATACTCTCTATCTCACACATATACTCTCTATCTCTCTCTCACACACATATACTCTCTCTCTCTCTCTCACACACATACTCTCTCTCTCTCTCTCACACACATATACTCTCTCTCTCTCTCTATCTCTCTCACACATATACTCTCTCTCTCACACACATACTCTCTATCTCTCTCTCTCACACATATACTCTCTCTCTATCTCTCTCTCTCACACACATACTCTCTATCTCTCACACATATACTCTTTCTCTCTCTCTATCTCTCTCTCTCTCACACACATATACTCTCTATCTCTCTCTCTATCTCTCACACACATATACTCTCTATCTCTCTCTCTATCTCTCACACACATATACTCTCTCTCTCTCACACATATACTCTCTCTCTCTCACACATATACTCTCTCTCTCACACATATACTCTCTCTCTCTCACACATATACTCTCTCTCTCACACATATACTCTCTCTCTCTCACACATATACTCTCTCTCTCTCACACATATACTCTCTCTCACACACTCACTCACACATATACTCTCTCTCTCTCTCTCCCCGATATTCAACAGTTGTTCTAAGACATCTCTTTTTCTCAGGAGAAACATCGGAGGAGCAGGAGACATCAGTAAAAGACAGACAACAGCGTTACTATCAGCTCTAGCTCTCATCAGTGCTCGTTCTGTCCTCCAGGCACAGATATAAAGCCTTGCGTTGGCACGATAACGCCGCTGATGGTTTCTAAACTGCGGTTGAGTTTAACCTTGGTGTGTGATGAACGCCGGTGACGCCGGGCTCGAGTCCAACAACCAGCGGCTGCTGAAGACGAGACTCAATCATCCCGAAGAGTCTCATTTACAGCCGCGCTGCAGAACAACTCACACGCCAAAATATCCATAAAACACGTCAAAATGTGTTCGCGCCGAGAGATTTATCTGATATCCATCACATAATATAATATACACGACCGCTCAATTTATTTTCCTCAAAGAAATGAATGCTTTTACTCATCAAAGACGCATTAAATTGATCAAAAGTGACAGTGAAGACGTTTATAACGTTACAAACGATTCTGTTTCAAATAAATGCAGAACTTTCTATTCATCAAAGTATCCTGAGAAATCAAATGTATCACAGTTTCCACAAAAAGTTTTCAACACTGATAATAATCATAAATGTTTGTTCAGCATCAAATCATCATATTATAATGATTTATGATGATCATGTGACACTGAAGACTGGAGTAATGATGCTGAAAATACAACTTTAATCACAGGAATAAATGACACTTTACTATATATTCACATAGAAAACAGCTGTTTTACACTAATATAATATTACACTGTTTTACTGTATTTATCATCTAATAAATTCAGCTTTAATCACAGGAATAAATGACACTTTACTATATATTCACACAGAAAACAGCTGTTTTACACTGATATAATATTACACTGTTTTACTGTATTTATCATCTAATAAATTCAGCTTTAATCACAGGAATAAATGACACTTTACTATATATTCACATGGAAAACAGCTGTTTTACACTGATATAATATTACACTGTTTTACTGTATTTATCATCTAATAAATTCAGCTTTAATCACAGGAATAAATGACACTTTACTATATATTCACATAGAAAACAGCTGTTTTACACTGATATAATATTACACTGTTTTACTGTATTTATCATCTAATAAATTCAGCTTTAATCACAGGAATAAATGACACTTTACTATATATTCACACAGAAAACAGCTGTTTTACACTGATATAATATTACACTGTTTTACTGTATTTATCATCTAATAAATTCAGCTTTAATCACAGGAATAAATGACACTTTACTATATATTCACATAGAAAACAGCTGTTTTACACTGATATAATATTACACTGTTTTACTGTATTTATCATCTAATAAATTCAGCTTTAATCACAGGAATAAATGACACTTTACTATATATTCACATAGAAAACAGCTGTTTTACACTGATATAATATTACACTGTTTTACTGTATTTATCATCTAATAAATTCAGCTTTAATCACAGGAATAAATGACACTTTACTATATATTCACACAGAAAACAGCTGTTTTACACTGATATAATATTACACTGTTTTACTGTATTTATCATCTAATAAATTCAGCTTTAATCACAGGAATAAATGACACTTTACTATATATTCACATGGAAAACAGCTGTTTTACACTGATATAATATTACACTGTTTTACTGTATTTATCATCTAATAAATTCAGCTTTAATCACAGGAATAAATGACACTTTACTATATATTCACATAGAAAACAGCTGTTTTACACTGATATAATATTACACTGTTTTACTGTATTTATCATCTAATAAAT
>JAWRVZ010000284.1:172500-180000 GCA_037043235.1 Rhodeus uyekii
GAAAGCCTGATTTAATTCCAGCCGTATTTTAATAAGGAGATTTGAATATGAAGTGTTGATTGGCCGCGGCGGAGCTTGAATCCCAGAATCCCAGAGAAAGCAGACAGTCGAGCTCATGGAGCCTGAAGAGGGTCTGGAATCTGAACGGGGGCTTTAGCAAACAATAGCTGGATTATCGAGGAGCCACTGACCTTCTGTCTGGACAATCAAAGCAGACCTTCACACACACACGCACAAACACTTTCGCACACACCCATATACACACACTCATACACTGACATACAAACACTCTCTCACACACACACGCACACTCATACAAACACTCATACACTGACATACAAACACTCTCACACACACACACAAACACTCTCGCACACACCCATACACACACACACACACACGCACACACTCTCTCTCACACACACACACACACTGAGATACAAACACTCTAGCGCACACACACACACATATACACAATCTCAGATAAACACTGTCACACACACACACACACACAAACTCTCCCATTCAAACACTCACACACACTTCCATATAAACACTCAAACACTCTCGCACACACGCTTATACTCACACACTGACATACAAACATGCTCAGACACACACACACACTCTCTCTCTCTCACACACTCATACAAACACTCATACTCATACACTGACATACAAACACTCTCACACACACACACACACTCATACACTAACATACAAACACTCTCTCACACACACACAAACACTCTCGCACACACCCATACACACACTCTCTCTCACACACACACTGAGATACAAACACTCTAGCGCACACACACACACAAACAAACACTCTCGCACACACCCATACACACACTCTCTCTCACACACACACTGAGATACAAACACTCTAGCGCACACACACACACAAACAAACACTCTCGCACACACCCATACATGCACACACTCTCTCTCTCACACACACACACACTCATACACTGACATACAAACACTCTCTCACACACACACACACACAAACAAACACTCTCGCACACACCCATACACACACATGCACACACTCTCTCTCTCACACACACACACACACACTCACACACTGAGATACAAACACTCTAGCGCACACACATATACACAATCTCAGATAAACACTGTCACACACACACACACACACAAACTCTCCCATACAAACACTCACACACACTTACTTCCATATAAACACTCAAACACTCTCGCACACACACACAAATACGCATTTACTTGTTAAAAAGCTACATACACATCATATCAATCATAAAATACTTTCCCACATCCCATTTGAACACACCCAAAGCAACTTACACTGGTGTGTGTGTGTGTGTGTGTGTGTGTGTGTGCTCGGGAGAATCAGTCAAATCCAGAAATTAACACAGTTCTGACCAACTAAACCATTTCAGGCAGAAACCTGCGCTCTCAGATCACACATCACACACCGACTGACGCTCCGGTGTTGTTTTCCTCTCCTCTCCTCCCTGTTCTCCGGCTCGTGAGCAGGGAATACCCTGGCCTTGTTTGTCTGCAGGTGATGAATCTGCCCTCTCCTGGTCTCAGCTGTGACTCTCCGGAACATAAAGTCAGACACACATGCCTTCAGGGACGCGCGCTCATTATTTACTCTCACAAAGCCACTTGAAAAGCACGAGCGCATCCAGCGAGCGACGCGTCCCAGCGCGCTTTCAGGGCGTTACATAACGCTTTGGGTTTCTCCTCAAACGCAGGAGTCATGAGATCTCCTCAGCGGAGGTGCGAGAGTAAACAGCACGGATTCCTCTGGAGGATACGCGCAGGAGGAAAACACTTCCATCACGAACACCGCCTTGCGTTAAAACCGCAATCAGTGGCAAGACGCGCGCGTGCGAGAGGAGGATAGAGCCCGTGTGACCAACTCATTCCCACTCACGCGCAAATCTCCTCTCGTGCCCACAAATCAACCCGGCTGTGATGCAGCGGGTGTCTGTCATCGTAAAGATGGCATCGACCTCTAAAGCAGATTACACACAGATCGCGCACGTCCGCGTCCGTCATCCTTACCGTTCTGAGATGATACGTATGGGAGCATCACGTTTCCATGGATGAGGAGCAGCGCCAGCATCCCCGTGTAGGACAGCATCCTGCAGAAGCAGAGAGAGAGAGAGAGGGAGAAGGAGAGCGGAGGATGGACGGTTTGAGTCGCAGAGGATGGCGGAGGAGAGCGCGGACGGACGGCGAGAAACGCGACGGGATGGAGGATGAGGATGCTGCGCTCAGGGATGCTGATGCTGATGCTGGTGCTGATGGGCCATCGGAGTGTCCGTCATCGCGAAGAACCTTCAGCTGTCAGTGCGCGCACCCCGTGGCTCGGTCGCGCGCATCATCAGCTGTCGGCGCGCGCTCCCGCCCGAGGTGCATCAAGCGCATCAGCTCTGCGCAGCTTCAACGCAACCGTGGAATTAGAAAACAGTCGCGTTGCAAAATATCAATTTATATTAAGCTATAGAGTTCACACAACTTGCTCCAATTAATATGTCTTACCTGTAGTGGGTTATTTCTGAAAGACAGTTTCACAGTAAAAACAAACTTTGAAGTACATTCCCAACAATAACTCAACACACACATAAATACATACACACACGCACACACACATACACAGTCGCACACAAATATACATATATAGCTGGAATATATATATATATATATATTCTGTCTCCTTTAAGGAATTATAAAACAGAACAATTAATAAAACACAAAAGTAATCTAGACTAATATCTAAACCAACAGAACGTATAATTATTGAATTCTATAAAAGTGCAACATTTAAAACGCAGTACTGAAAATGTGACAACTTCCCCCAAGCTGAGATTAAAAAATATATACTTTTGTCCTGAAACACAGTTCATCATATAACGACTCTGGTCTTTCTGTCAATATGGTTTTGTGTTAATCAACAGATTTTACAAAAATATCTTAAAATCTTAGTTTAGATGATAGACTGAAGTTTACAAATAAGAAATATATACAATATATACAAACAGAAATTGATTTCCGAATCGTCCCCACAACTCCCCCCTAATATTATTTTTTGAAAATAATAATAAAACTTCTTTTTGACCTATATGTTTGAAACCAGCAAACAAAAGCTGAAGAAAACAAACACGAGACTCGAAACCCTGTGACAACATGCCCCGATCTCCCTTGCACTGAATGTTTACCACATTCCCGCACAATTGTATTCATATGCAACTCCAAATGAAAGTACTCTGAAGGAAGGCATGGAGCTTTCTTTTTAAATAATGTCTCATAGCTTCCATAAAATATTTATCTGGGGCACTAGCGAGATTTTCTCCAAGAAAGCACGTTATCCTCGCAGCGTGATCATTAACACACGGTCAGTCAGGATTAAGAGCTGAACAGAGTCTGACCTCCGCCTGCTCCCGCTCACATTCACACAGCACCATCTGATGGAGAACCCAGCAAACACAGCTCATCCGAGGACGACACGCTGCAGTTTCACCAAACAAAGTACATTCTCATCTACACTCATGCATTTATCAGACGCTTTTATCATCGCACTCAAGAAACACATTGACATTCTAATCAGTTCTTGCTTTCCCTGGGAAATAAAATAAATAAAACAGATCAAACATTGTCATACATGCTTCACAATAAAAGAATGGAAAGAAAACAATTAGAACTGTACAATTTGTATTGCACAAACACATTAAATACATTTATTACCCGATCTGCTTTTGATTGTTTGAATACTTCATCAGTCTCCTCCCAACTATTGCTCTGATTTTCACGAGAAAAAAATGCCTTATTAATTTTTCGTGACTTGCATTTCATTCAAGAAACACATTGACATTCTGATCAGTTCTTGCTTTCCCCGAGAATCAAATAAAGCAGTAAACAAACACGCTTCACAATAAAGGAATGGAATTTGCTATTGCGCCTTTATTTTTAAGAATGCATTAAAAAGATTTATCACCCGATCTGCTTTTGATTGTTGTGTGGATTAACTCTTCAACTTATAATTGATATCTGAACGCATACAAATAGTCTGAAACTGAACCAGTTATTTTAAAACCAAACGTTCATTCTGGGATGCTTTAAACACTATAGAAGGAGGAACATTTGTGCTTCACCTTTGATGTTTTTCCTTCATTATTCACCACAACCCAATTGTGGAAAACCATTCTTGTTTTCTAAAGAAAACCATTCGTAAGCAGAATTTAAATTGGTTGTGTAAACCAACTTAAAGCTTTTAAGCAGAAGCCTTTATGTTAAGAGGTTTTAGGGTCACAAGTAACATAAATTCAGCCCAAACCTTTGACTTCGTCTGGTGACTCTTTTAAAAGCGCTCCCAGGAGCAAAGGCGACCCTAACAATGCGTCCGAGCTGAGAATGATTCTGATGACACAGCACGTCGACTTTCCCTCCACTTTACTCAAGCACATCAATGAGAGAAACATTTAAATGGAAGCCACACCTGCCGCTGGCCGTCAGCCAATGACCCGCGGACGAGACGTGACGCTCGACACACCCACCTTCGCTCCGAGCCAATGGGAGCGTGAAGGTCAGGAGGGGGGAAACTTGCCCCAGGATCAATTCCTCTTGCATCAGTGACTTTCTGCAAATGTGTGGGAGGAATTTCACCAGCTCTCCTCTGGCTCTCAGGTGTTGTTAGTATGGGAAGCCGACAACAATGGCTCACGAGACTGAAGAATGAGCTGAGCAACAGTCCTCTGGTGTCCAACGTGGCCTTCGGCTTCATCCTGATGGGACTGGAGAAGCTGGTGGAGCTGGAGTTTGAGTGTCCATGTAATCCGGCCTGGAACGGGCTGTTTTCCTCCGCGTTCTTCATCATTCCCGCCGTCATGGCCTTCGCGCTGATGATGATCGTTCAGGGATGCAGGTGTGACGTCTGGTGCAGGAGGACCGTGTCGCTGTCCAGTTTCGTTCCCGCTGTGGTCTGGCTGATCCTGCTCTTCCTGGACGGTCAGTACTTCGCCTGCGCAATGACAGACTGGCACGGACGGTTCGTGATCGTGGACAAAGCCGCTCCGCAGAAGTGGTGCGAGCCCATTCAAGAAGAGAGCGTCACTCCTCAGGAACTCATGCTGCGCTCACAGCGACTGTTCGTGGAGTCTCAGGTGAGATCCAGTTCTGCTCCTTCCAACTCACTTTTCAAATGTCAATGACACATTTGTAGAACTCTGAAGATAACTGACACATTTGTAGAACTCTGAAGATAACTGACACTTTTGTAGAACTCTGAAGATAACTGACACATTTGTAGAACTCTGAAGATAACTGACACTTTTATGGAACTAGAAAACATCTATAGAACGTTGATGTTGATATTTAAGGCTGAGTTCCAACAATGAGATGTTTGACTTTACATTTACTTCTTCTGTAACACAACAGTGGATTTCTGTTCATTATAGAGGATCTACATTTTTGTTAATGTGTCTATAATCATTTAACGGGGAATCTCACAAAATCATGTCCAGGTTGGACATATATGTCTGTGTGTGTGTATATGTGTATATATGTGTATGTGTATGTGTGTGTATATATATATATATATATATATATATATATATATATATATATATATATATATATATATATATATATATATATATATATATATATATATATATACACACACACACACACATACATATACATATATATATATATATATACACACAGTGGAGTTCACTTATCTCGAGTCACGGTTAACTCGCCAATCCTATTATGTCGAAGTGGAACCACCAAACTCCCTATTTGTCTAAGCATTTTCTCATTGGTTACGTCGATTCTTTAATGTCGCCGAACCCTAATATCTTGAGCACAAAAGAGGGACAAATTCGCCACTTAGCATGGTTATTTTGTGACTCATGAGTGTACCGAGTTCAAGCGAGTGCTGCCATGTGTCCACCCCCCCCATCCCAAAGCACTCACAGCTGTGTGCACATAAAGCCCGCCTACTCTGATTTGATTGGTTTTCTCAAATATTTTGACATTGACGAGCGGTTACCGACCAATGAGTATGAGGCTTAGATAAACACATACACACACACATACACACACACACACACACACACACACACACCTGCTTCTGTTCTGACGTGACTCTGCTCAGCGCCGCTGTGGTTTGAAAAACGGATTGAAGGTTGTTAAAAGACGGGACGAAGCCGAATTTGTTGAGAAAGCACATTAGACGGGCAGAACACAAGAAAGTACGCAATCTAGTACAGCGTGATGACCTCACGAATATGTAATGAGCGAATGGGTTTTCACGTGTGAGACTGTTTACGCTGTGAGCGAAATTGTGTTTGCAATGTTGGAGAATATAATTAAAGGTTTGTATGGAGAATGGAAGGTGTTTTTATTGTATTCTGGTAAATCTCTGCTGTTAGTTGGTGCACATATGCCTTTTGTTGTTAGCAAACATATACAGTGTGTGTACATTTTTATAGCATGCCGATCCTTCATCAAATATATTGGCTGTTGATTTTCTCGCTCCTCAGTTATCTCAATGCTTTTTTGCAAACCCCGATGCCGTCAACATAACCGGATTCCACTGTAATTACTTTACAAGTTAAATAAAATATAACATTGTTTTATAGGTATTACAGTGACAATCTGCTTTCCTGTGTCTAAAAGGCTCATTCAGTAGAGAGCAGCGCTTGCAACATCAAGGTCATGGGTTCGATTCCCAGGGAAAGCAAGAACTGATTAGAATATCAATGTGTTTCTTGAATGCGATGGATTGAAAAAAGTGATTCATTGAAACGATTCATCAATGCCATTACGTTACAGACACTGATCTGAAGTACTTTTGTCTCTCTTATGTCACGGGTCACACGTCACCTGTTACACACATCCTCTGTTTCTCCGTCAGGTGATCGGCATCGTGCTGCTGATCTTCATCTGCTTCGGACTGGTGGTGTATGTGATCAGAGAGAGCTGCCAGCAGGAAGTGGAAACTCCAGATGCCAACGTGGCGGAAATGAGCCTGTACAGCTCCAGCTGATGGAGAACACACAAAGCCTTCCTCCAGCCACCTTCAGTCTCTCACGTGACAAACAAGAACATGAGATCATTTACTCACCCTCAACTGCCAGACTTACTTTATTCTGTGGAGAAAAGGAGAAATTCTGTCGCTCTTTTCACTGCAACCGAACTGAAGCTGCTGAATCATCCATTAATTCATCCATTGATCACACAAGGGTCATCAGGAGGGAACAACCGGCAATGAATGACAACTTCAGTCTGCTCCTCAAACAATACTTTAACTATTGCATTTTATGAACTAATTTTATAGCGCTTTTACAGTTTGTCCTTGACATTTTCTCTGTTCTTTGTAACTGCAAAGAACAGATTAAACAGATTGTAAATTATCCTTCAGGAAGAAATAAAGCTTTAGATCAACAAGAGTCGAAGATTCAAGTTACAAGTTCAGCTCGATTGGCAGCA